>LVYW01000007.1:1702178-1897857 GCA_001630435.1 Sporothrix globosa | reverse complement strand
GGGGGGGGGGGCAGATAAACTCACCTCTTGCCGCGGAAGGCCCACAGACCCCAGTTGCCGCAGCTAATGTCCTGCGGGTCCATGTCGTTGAGATCCCACCGCTGACTGCGGAAGATGTTCTCGCCCGGCTTCATCAGCAGGTCGAACTCGCCGCGCGCCGTCTTGTTCACCCACTCAATGTCGCGCTCCATGTCGTACTGCGTGTAGCCCGTGACTAGGATCGGCGCCTTGGTCTCCAGGAGCAGTGGTACCGTCTCCGCCCACTCGTGTGAGCTCGCTGGGTGGCCCAGGCCCGGGTGAAACAGCATAAAGCAGTCAAAGTACGGGTCGTACGGGTAAAAGTATCCTGTCTTGTGCACCGTGTGGTAGTAGTCCACAATCGTGCTAATCTTCATTGACGGCCACACGCGGTCCTCCACGACGGCGCCGAACGGGTTCTCGGGCGTGCGTGGCGGCAGCGGGAACTCGTCGTCGCGGTTCGTCATGCTCTCGGGCCCGATAAAGATCAGGTGGATGCGTGCGCTCGGGAACAGGTGCGCGAGCTGCACCCACACGTCGCGCGGCAGCGACGACTCGGCGCGCGCGCCCAGGATAAACAAGCGCACCGCCGGCGCCTGCGGCCGCAGGCCCTTGATGCTGTCGCTCTCGCCGGACTTGGGCGGGTGCAGCGTGTAGCGCAGCGCGCTGAAGCTCTTGAGACCTTCGGTGGTCAGCTGCCCGCCCTTGCGGATGCTGTACGGGCTCAACTCGTGCAGCACGCTGGCAATGGTCACCGGATACGTCAATAGCCGTGTCACCTGCCGCATGCTGCGGTCGTCGCTGATCGCGTTGAAGCCGCGTGTGTACATGAGCGTGTCCCAGTTGGTCATGTTGACCAGCGCCTCCTCCATCTGCGGACCGGGGTAGTCGAACTCGGGGAACAGCCGTCCCGACCGCAGGTCGTGGTCGTCCTCGTTGATCTGCCGCAGCGTGTCGCAGATCTCCAGGTGCGCCTCGTAGTCGTCCATCCAGTGCTCCTCGCTGCAGTACACCGGTATGCCGCAATCCGGGCACTCAAAGTCCACGTGTGCCGGTGGCAGTTCGCTGCCGTTCTCAAACCGTGCCAGCGTCGTCTTGAGCCGTGGCTCGGCCGCCGGCAGGTGTGTGCTCTTGTGGTGCGGGTGCGGGCAGTGCGCATGCATCTTGATAAATGCGGCACGCTTGCGCATGTCGGCGATCGGCGAGTTCGTGTACGAGTGGAACAGGTCGTCCTCGGCGAGCACCCGGTTCTCCTTCTCGTGTGCCGCGAGGGACGCAGCGCTGGGCTGCTGGGCGTTGTCGGTCTTGGCCGCAAACACGGATGTCGAGCTCCTCCGCTTCTGCATCTCAGATGTGGGGTGGAGGGAAGTCGCTGTGGACGAGGCGGCAGCGCCGGTCCGCCACCGTGGCCGCGAATCAGACGTATATGATATCGAAGAAGCCTTGGCCGAAGCAGCCGGAGGCGTAGCGAGCGTGGACCGCGCGCGCGTCGCCGAGGTAGGCAGACGCCGGGTGGCGTTCGCAGAGGAGAGCGGCCGTGGCCGAGCCGGCGCCCGTGCACATTGTCGGCACAAATTGGACAGCATGGCTCGTACGGCGGGCTCGGAGGATGCCATTCTTGTGTGGAGAGCCGGTGGTGTCGGGATTGAGCCACTCAATGCGGAGTGGGCAGCCGTCGGTCGTCGTCAAAAACAAACGCAGGAAGCAGAAGGGGACGATATCGTATGTTTCTTCACGTGGCCTGAGAGCCCCAGTTTAAAAAAATGTTAGCACCAAACACGCCTGGAACCACGGCTGGCATTCCCCTCCATAGGCGCGGCAGAATACCGACGAGAAATTCTCGTTACCGCCCGCCTTCCCTTTACAGCAGCAATTGGAGGGGGGTAGCTCACGAAGCTCTGTGATTGGCCATGGCGGAAATAGTATGTTCCGAGGCCCGGAGACCCGCCTAGCTTCGAACGTTTGGGGGCCGCCAGAGCTGTTTTGTGTTGATTTTTTCTTGCCTCAATTTCCTGTTCTATTTAGGCTTCCAGGCTTCTCTCTCCCCAAGCTCTTTTCTTCTCTTTGATCACCGCTCCCCCCCTTTCCTCGTGGCCTCTCTTTCCCACGCAGGACCGACTTTCCCATGCCCTGATCGGCCTTTTCCCTCCCCTGCGCGGCGATAGACTGGGCTTGCGCCCGCATCCGCAAACATGGCGACCGCCACGTCGAACATGTTTCTCTACTCGCTGACGCTGCAGCCGCCGACCACGATCAGCCATGCAATCCTCGGCCAATTCTCTGGCACCAAGGAGCAGCAGATCCTGGTCGCATCCGGCTCGCGTCTGGCCCTCCTGCGTCCCGAGCCCGCCCAGGGCAAGGTCGTGACAGTGTTGGCCCACGACGTCTTTGGCATCATCCGTGCCCTTGCGTCTTTCCGGCTGGCTGGAAGCTCCAAAGGTATGTTGTGTCTCGTCTCTACCCTCCTGCCAATTTGATTGGGGCTATTTCTCTATTCCATTCGCCCTTCATGTCCATTCTCTCGTCCACATGTCACGTAGTGACCATCTACCAGGCTAGACGCGTCCGACTGCACACCGTCCGGGCGTGGCCCCTTCCTAGAAGCCTCTGTGGTTTTACTGTTGGCTAACAAGACCTTTTTGTGCCTCTCAGACTACATTATCCTGGCTACAGACTCGGGCCGCATCACAATTGTGGAGTACATCCCCGCCGAAAACTGTTTTTCACGTGTTCATCTCGAGACCTTTGGCAAGTCCGCCGTGCGGCGCGTCGTGCCCGGTCAGTATCTTGCTGCCGATCCCAAGGGCCGCGCGTGCTTGATTGCCGCCGTCGAGAAGAACAAACTGGTCTATGTGCTGAACCGCAATGCCCAGGCGGAGCTCACCATCTCTTCGCCTCTCGAAGCCCACAAGCCGGGCGTCATTGTCATCGCCATGGTTGCACTGGACGTCGGCTACTCCAACCCTGTGTTTGCTGCGCTGGAGATGGACTACAGCGAGTCGGACCAGGACCCGACGGGCGAGGCGTACCGCGAATCGGAGACCCTGCTGGTGTACTACGAGCTGGACCTTGGTCTCAACCACGTCGTGCGGCGCTGGTCCGACCCCGTGGATGCCACTGCCTCGATTCTCTTCCAAGTTCCCGGCGGCAACGATGGCCCCAGCGGCGTCCTCGTCTGCAGCGAAGAGAATGTCACCTACCGCCACTCCTACCAAGAGGCCTTCCGCGTGCCCATCCCAAGGCGGCGTGGCGCCACGGAAGACCCGAACCGCAAGCGCACCATTGTGTCGGGCGTCATGCACAAGCTCAAGGGCAATGCCGGTGCCTTTTTTTTCCTCCTGCAGACAGAAGATGGCGACCTGTTCAAGGTGACCCTTGACATGGTTGAGGACGACGACGGCAATCCGACAGGCGAGGTGCTGCGCCTCAAGATCAAGTACTTTGACACTGTGCCCGTGGCGTCGAGCCTCTGCATTCTCAAGAGCGGTTTTCTGTTTGTTGCGTGCGAGTTTGGCAACCACCACTTTTACCAGTTTGAGAAGCTCGGCGACGACGACGACGAGCTCGAGTTCTCCAGTGACAACTTCCCCGCCGATCCTAAGGCGCCGTACGAGCCCGTCTACTTTTCCCCACGGCTGGCGGAAAACCTCGCCCTGGTCGAGAGCATCGACGCCACCAACCCCATGCTGGACGTCAAGATTGCCAACTTGACGGACGACGACGCACCCCAGATCTACTCGGTTTGCGGCAATGGGGCGCGCAGCACTTTCCGGATGCTGAAACACGCCCTGGAGGTGAACGAGATTGTCGCGTCCCAGCTGCCCGGCACACCCACGGCCGTGTGGACCACCAAGGTGCGCCGGGACGACGATTTCGACTCGTACATTGTGCTGTCGTTCAACAACGGCACGCTCGTCCTGAGTATTGGCGAAACCGTCGAGGAGGTGAGGGACACGGGCTTCCTCACAGGCGTCCCAACCCTTGCCGTTCAGCAGCTGGGCGACGACGGCCTCATCCAGGTGCACCCCAAGGGCATCAGGCACATCCGTGACGGCCGTGTGAACGAGTGGCCAGCGCCGCAACACCGGTCCATTATCATTGCGGCAACCAACGAGCGGCAAGTCTGTGTTGCCCTCAGTTCGGGTGAGATTGTCTACTTTGAGATGGACACCGACGGCTCGCTCGCCGAGTACGACGAGAAGAAGGAGATGTCGGGCACCGTCACCAGCTTGAGCCTGGGTGCCGTCCCCGAGGGCCGTCTCCGCAGTTCCTTCTTGGCCGTGGGCTGCGACGACTGCACCGTGCGCATTTTGAGCCTCGACCCTGAGACGACTCTGGAGAACATGTCCGTCCAAGCACTGACGGCGGCTCCCTCGGCGCTGCTCATTATGGCCATGGACGACTCGTCTGCAGGCGGCTCCGCCATGTACCTGCACATTGGCCTTAACTCGGGCGTGTACCTGCGTACCGTCCTTGACGAAGTGACGGGCGAGCTCACGGACACGCGGCAACGTTTCCTGGGCCCAAAACAGGTGCGTCTGTTCTCGGTGTCCGTGCAGAGACGGGTCTGCGTGCTGGCACTTAGCTCCCGTCCCTGGCTGGGCTACGACGACAGCAAGGCCAAGAACTTTGCCATGACCCCGCTCGACTACGGCGAGCTCGAGTTCGGCTGGAACTTTAGCAGCGAGCAGTGCGAAGAGGGCATGGTTGGTATCTATGGCAACTTTTTACGGTGAGTATTTTTCAGCCCTTCCTTTTTTTAGTTTTTGTTTTGCGCTTTCCCCCCTCGCACCAACTTGGTCTGGCATCATGATGAGTAATAAGGGAATTAATCCTACGCTATACAATAGCCATGAGGACTCAGTATCATTTGATATCAATTGTTCCTTCTGACATGCCACTTGCCTATCTCGTTTCTTGTTGCTGCTTTATCTTGTTGCTTTGTCTTGGCACAAATACTAACGATGAATTTGCAACAACCAGAATCTTTTCGATTGAGAAACTTGGCGAACCTCTAATTCAGAAAACCTTCCCCTTGACATATACCCCACGCCGGCTCGCCAAACACCCCGAGCTCGGCATCTTCTACACTATCGAATCAGACAACAACACCCTCTCTCCCGACTTGCGGCGGCAACTTCTTGAAGCGTCAGGCGCCACCAACGGCAATGCACAGCCTCTCCCCCCGGCCGACTTTGGCTACCCACGAGGCAATGGCCGTTGGGCGTCGTGCATCAGCGTCGTTGACCCCGTTGGCGAGGACCCAGGCGTCACACAGACCATTGAGCTCGAGGGCAACGAGGCCGCGGTGAGCATGGCCGTTGCGTCGTTCACGAGCCGCAACGGCGAGAGCTACCTGATCGTGGGCACCGGCAAGGACATGGTCATGAGCCCGCGCCGGTTCTCCGAGGGATACCTTCACGCGTACCGCATCAGCGAAGACGGCAAGCAGCTCGAGTTCCTCCACAAGACCAAGGTGGAAGAGCCGCCGACGGCCATGATTCCCTTCCAGGGCCGCCTGGTGGTGGGCATCGGGAAGGTGCTCCGGATCTACGATCTGGGCATCAAGCAAATGCTGCGCAAGGCCCAGGGCGAAGTGGCCGACAAGCTGATTGTGTCTCTGGCCACACAGGGCAGCCGCATCATTGTGGGTGACCTTGAGGAGGGTGTCACCTACGTGGTGTACAAGCCCGAGGTCAACAAGCTGCTGCCGTTCGTTGACGACACCATCAAGCGCTGGACAACGTGCACCACTATGGTCGACTACCAGACGGTGGCCGGTGGCGACAAGTTTGGCAACCTGTGGATTGTGCGGGCGGCCGACAAGGTCAGCCAGGACGTCGACGAGCCCGGGTCCGAGCTGCAGCTGGTCCACTCGCGCAGCTACCTGCACGGCACGCCGAACCGCCTCGCGCTGATGGCGCACATGTACACGCAGGACGTGCCGATGAGCATCTGCAAGACAAGCCTGGTCGTGGGCGGCCAGGAGGTGATTGTATGGAGCGGCTTGCAGGGCACAGTGGGCGTGCTGGTGCCGTTTGTCAATCGCGAGGATGCAGACTTTTTCCAGAACCTGGAGACACACATGCGGCAGGAAGACGCGCCGCTGGCCGGCCGCGACCACCTCATGTACCGGTCATACTATGTGCCGGTCAAGGGCGTGATTGACGGCGACCTGTGCGAGCGGTTCAATCTGCTGCCGCGCGACAAGAAACAGATGATTGCGGGCGAGCTGGACCGGTCGGTGCGTGAGATTGAGCGCAAGATCTCGGACGTTCGCACACGGTCAGCCTTCTAGGAGCCATTCCCCCCCAATTCTCACGTTGGCATACGTGTTGCATGTTTCATTTTGCGTTATTTTTGGCTTTATGAATTTTCATGGCTTTGCATTTTTACGAATGATACCGGCGTCCATGGCTTTCTCGGAGCGGGTTAGGTCTGGCGGACAAGGCGAATGACCACGACACAAAAATATCCTTTGGTAGGACGGGCCAATTGGCGTCTTACAATTTTCTTGTTATATAACGATTTACATTGTGCTGAGCCGTGTGTATGCGTGCACGGCACATAATCTAGAGAAGAGCAATGGCTTCACGAGCAAAAATGGTTTCCGAAATAGGACTGTGAATGAAGGTATGTGGTAAGCTGATTGCTGTGTACATACAGACAGTAGGGAGTGACAGGGGCATTTGTCACTTCAGCTCCTCCGCCGCGAGAAGAAACCCCCACCGATCCTGCTATCGGTGCTACTGTTCTTGTGCGCCTTCTTCCGCCGCGCATCTGCCCTCTGCTTGGCGGCCTCCACCGGATGGGACCTCTCCCACTGCTCGTCGGCCTGGAACGCTTCGACGGCGGCTCTCAGATCGTAGTCGTAGTCCAGTTCCGAGTCTTCACGCCACGCCGTCTGTTCCAGGTACAGCACCGCCAGGTCATAGTCGGATACTTTGCACGCCACCATGAACCGCCGTATCGCCGCCTTGCGCCGGCTTTCGGCCTCGCTCTCGACAGGTTGCGGCGAGAGGGACGTCAGAGGCGTGTTCGCCGACGACGGAATCTGAATGACGCGGCGGGCCTGCAGTAAATGGTCGGCCGCTAGACGGTTGGCTTGCCGCAGCTGGACGGCGGGGACATTGTAGCGGAGGGACAGCGAGGCGATGGAGTCGCGGTCGTGGTCGAGGTAGTGGAGGACAGGACCGGCGTCTTTTTCGGAGACAAAGGAGGGAGAGGAGGGAGAGGAGGAAGAGTTGTTATTAAGAGCATTGTTGGTGCTGTACGGAGGAGGTGCTTCGTCCGTGGACTGTTGTGCATCGGCCGATGTGATTCCGCCGGCACCGAAACGACGATAAGGTGGTGGTGCCTTGAGGCCCGGGGGCAGGAGGTCGCTGGTTGTCGATGTATTAGTCTTCGATGACGGCGGCGGTGCGGTCGCAATCTGACAGTAGGGGCAATATGTCGCAAAGCGAGCGTTTTTTGTTAAACAACGACTGCAGACAAAACGGTCGCAGCAAGGCAGCTGGCGGTGCTGAGGCAAGGCTGTCTTGGCATCATTTGGCGTGACCGGGGCAGCCGGAGCGATCGGAATGACGGCCGAAAGTGGTGCGGCGCAGATGCAGCAGTAAGACGTCATCGTGGGCGGCGATGGATTCCTGTTTCAAGGGCTGTATTTATGGGATGCTGAGACGTTGGTAGGAGGGAGAAGGCATCGCCACATGTTGCAGGATACGGCGTACGACTGAGGGTGTGAACAGCGGGCCGCTCTTAGAGCATGGACCCACATTTATTTTACTGCGATATTCTGGCAACCGATGAGCTCGACAACAACAGTAGGAAACTAGTATGTATTCTAATTCTATCTATGCAATACTATCTCGTGCTTTATGTCTGAGTAACATCTGTGCTCCGACTACGCAAGCCACGACATGTCTCCCGCTGCAGCCGCCCGCCGGCACTGCGACAGCTCGTCGAGGAACGCTGGGATAAACGTGCCGGGGCCCTTGACCGACGGCAGCACAGCGGCCCGTGCCGCTGCCCGCTCGTACAGCGCCATTCCCGCCAGCACAGCAGAAAAGGTGTCAATGTCCTCGCTGTCTGGGCCACGGCCTGCGCGGTCGGAGGCACTCCGCAGTGTCGCCGCGGCCGCAATCGACGCCGACATCACAGTCCCCAGCGAACAGCCCGTGCCCGTGACCTCGCCAAGTATCGGGTGCCCGTCGGCGACGGCCACAACACGGGCCCCGCGGCTGTCGCTCACGTAGTCGACAGCGCCCGTCAGCACAACAACACACTTTTCTCGCGCGGCGAGACGGCGCACCAGGCGGATGCGCGCCTCGGCGTCGAGCGTGTTGCTGCCGTCGACGCCGCGCTGCTGCGCCAAACCGGCAGACTCTGCTGCGGCGTCCTCGTCCGACAGCCCCGACAGGTACACCGTCTGGATCTCGCCCTCGTTGCCTTTAATGACGTCCAGGTAGCCGGCAGCCATGATCGTGCGCACGGCTTCGCGGCGGACGGCCGTCGCGCCCGCGCCCACGGGATCAAAGACGACAGGGCGACCAGCAGCGTTGTAGGCGGCAATGGCTTTCACGTAGTTGGCAAGGCTCTCGGGCGTCGACGTGCCCATGTTGATGACGAGCGCACTGCCCGGCAGGCGCGCCAGGTCGGCCGCCTCGACGCCGCTGTTGGACATGATGGGCGAGGCTCCGACCGCCAGAGCCACGTTGGCGGCGATGTTCTGCACGACCAGGTTGGTCATGTTGTGCGACAGCGGGGTTGTCTCGTGTAGCGCCTGGAGGATGCGCTGGATGGTGGCTGTCGGTGGCAACGGGGACGGCGATGTGTACGACGCAAACGACGTAAACGGAGCGGCCGGTGCGCGGTAAAATGCCGTCGGGCCCTCGTTCTTGCCCAGGCGCACCTGCTCGGCCAGAGCCTCCGCCGCTGCGAACGGGTCGGCTGCGCCCATAATGGCACTCACCACAGCCACGCCGTCGAGCGCCTTTGGAGGACCGGCATCCCCCTCCTTGTCTCTCCCGTCAAACCCGCTCTGGAACACGACCCGCCGCGCGTTGCTCGCGTTCACGCCGCCAATGCACACCGTCGGAATGTGCCCGAACCCGGCCGCTGCCATCGCCTGCAGCATCCGCTGGATCCCCGCCGTGCCCACAACGTGCTTCGTGTTGGTCTTAGTCGGCGTCGCAAACACCGTGCCCAGCCCCAGGTAGTCGGCGCCGTCGCGGCATGCAGTCACCGCCTCGTCCACCGTGCTTGCCGTCACGCCAATAATGGCGTCCGGGCCTAGCATCCGCCGCGCCGTCGCCACGTCAATGTCGTCCTGTCCCAGGTGCACACCCTCGCAGTGGCCGCGCGCGGCGGCGGCCACGGCGACGTCGACCCGGTCGTTGACGAGCAGTGGTGCGCCCGCGGGGCCCGTGAATTCGTGCAGAGCAGCGAGCGTCGCCAGCATCGTGCGTGCGTCGGCATCCTTGTCGCGCAACTGGACGATGCCAATGTGAGGGGGTGTCGATGTCGATGTCGATGTCTTTTGGTTGCGGAAGGCGGCACCCACGACATCGACGACCGTGCGGCCCGGGCCGAGAATGGCCGGCGTCGGATCCGTCACCAGGTAAACGGAGTAGTCGACTTTGGGGGGCATGTTGGCGAGATGAGACTCGGGAAAAATTATAAGGAAAGGAAGAAAAGATCGCAGAATCCAGAATCGAGAAAGCGAAATGACTGCGCTGGTGGCGCTGATTGCGTCAATTGAGCTCCGAACGCGGCTTAAAACGGCCCAGTGGGGGGCTAGCTAGAGCTTTTTTTTATCCGCAACGGGCTGGGGCGATCACTACTGCATTCTAACTAACGACTTACACGAACCGAAAACATGCAAACTGCAATTGTCTCGGCGCGCGACCCGGCTGCGACATTTCCATTCCTCGTTACGTCTCCTGTCTCTCCAAACCTACTTTCCAGACTTTTGCTTACGCTTTTACAGCCGCTGGAATCACGAATGTGCCCATGCCGTGTCCCGGCACCGACCCAGACACAGCCCCGTCTGCCGTCACTGTCGCCGTCGACTTCTCACAACTGTGCGTGTTGTCCGTCACCCAGAGACCCACGTCCGTCGCCGTCGACGGCACCGTCACGCCCGCTACCTTGACCGTCACCGTGTTGGGCGATGCCGCGCTGTTGATGAGCACCACTGCAATCGTGCCGTCCACATTTCGGAATGCCGCCGCCCGCAGACCCGTGCCCGCCCCCGTCGCCGCAATGCGCGTGGCCCCGGGACGCACGTAGCGCGAGAACTGTGCAAACGCCCACAGCCGCTTCGCCACCTCGTACGTGTTCGTGCTGTTGTCCACCTTGATCAGCTTCTCGTTCGTGTTGGGGCTCGGCCCCTGCACGCCCTCCCAGTACAAGTACCCGCCAATGTTCGTGTTCACCACCGCGTTCATAATGTTGCTGGCCCACGTCATGCCCTCGCCCGCGCCGCCGCCCCCCGACCACGCCGTCGACCACCCGCCATTCAGGTCGCACTGCTCCGACAGCCACATGGGCTCCTTGACGTTCATGGGGCCCGAGGGCCCACTCGTGTACGTGTGCGAGCTGAAGGCCTTGACCATGGTGTCCGCGCCCGCCGACTTGATCGCATTCGTCATGCTGACCTGGTTGCCCCAGCCCTCCGACTCGCAGCACACAATTCCCAGCGAGTCCGTGAGGTTCTGTGCCTGGATCGTCTTGTACAGCAGCTTGATAAAATCGGCCGCCTGCGCGCCCGACGCGCCCATCGACGCATAGTTAGCGCTGTACTCGGGCTCGTTGAGGAAGCCCAGGTGCGACACCGTGACGCCCGCGTCCCTGTAGAACCCGACGTACGCCAACAGGTAATCCGCATACGCCTGCTTCCAGTCCGAGGCAATCGACCCGCCGTTGGCCTCGTTGCCATTCGTCTTCATGTACCCCGGCGCGCTCCACGCGTCGGCGTAAATGGTGCGCACGCCGTACGTCTTGAACGCCTCTTGGCTGACAAACAGCTGGCCCGAGTCTTTGCCGTCAAACTGGTAGTTGGGCTTGGCCGTTGGGCTGCCGGGGCTCTTGGGCGCAAACGTGTTCATGTGGTCCGAGCTCGAGTCGGGCGACGACCCGATACCGTTGCGCAGCATCGAGAACCCGGCGCCCGATGTCGTGTTGAACAGCAGGTCCAGCAGCTGCCGCTGCTTAGCGGCGTCCTTCATGTTGGTGATGAGGTTGGCGCGCTGAAAGGCGAGGCTGAACCCAAACCCGTCCATCTTTTGGTAGGTCTTCTCCGGGTTGACGGTCAGTGTCGAGATGCCGCCGGCACCGCCACCCTGCCGCGGGTAAAGCTCGTAGACGACCTCGTTGACTGGGCCGGCCAGACAAGTCGTCGCCATTGAGGCTGCAAGAGCAGCTGATGTAAACCGCATAGTTGAGATGTATGTGCGTGACTGGTATTTTTTTCTTTGGCCGTCTCTCGTATGTGCTGCTTCGTGGTATGAGCGTAGGGCAAAATGGTCGCAGTGTTGCCGACTCTTGCAACGAAAGCACTTGGCCTTCAATCGGCTCGTACATATATATATGTCACCCTATTTTCTCAGTATCTCCGTTCCACCGTCAATCCTCTTTCCCCGCGTCCGTATCGGTAGTTGAATGGCACATGGCAGCCCTTCTCTCCCGAAATCGTCATATATTGCCGGGTGTTAACAAGAAGCATAGCTCCCCCTGATTTCTTGGGCTGTCTTGGCGCAGGTGGCCAGAAAAAGCTGTATCCAAAAAGTCAAAGTGTAAATGTGCTGTGATTGTCTGTCTGCATATGGTAGAATAGCCATGAGCCCAAATCTATAAAGCGGCGTAGTGGTTGCACCCGAACGTCAAGACAAAGCCAAAAGCAAACAGATGAAATCATGTACAGGCCTCCTTTTCCAATAATTATTCCATCTCTCTCCACAGAGGAAGCTATCATACCCAAGACATAGCGTTATGCATAAACCAAAGAAATGTTCAAGGCATCCAAATCCAAATCCCCAAAAACAGAGTGCAAATATGTCATCCGACAACGCCAATATTCGTGCCCCCCTTTTGTGGTGTACTGGGTTCGTTTGGTAGATCGGGTAAATAACCATCTGGCGAACCCATATTTTGTGCGGATAAATCCGGCGAAATGGACAAGAAAGAGACGGGCGGGGGAGATTCAGAACCGCAACCCAGGATCAAGGCAGATTCGCGGCGCCTAGAGCGAGAGGTCCTCTCCTTCTCCCACCGGCACATGCAGAAATGACCAGGGGGCGCTTCAGCTGCTCGCTCCGATTGCAGTCTCGCTCACAAATTCATCTGGCCCCAAGAATCGTAATACGCCGGTGTGCCCATGTTGGCGTCCATGTACGACTCCCACCCGGGTGCATTGAGAACGTCAGGGAAGCCGGACCCGTCCAGGTTCTGCATGTAATCAATGGTCGCGTCTGTAAAGCTGAGGAAAGGCTCGGAGTAAATCGCAATGGATTCAAGCGGTGCATCCGTTGCTGTCGCCTCAACAGCACCGGGTGAGGCCAAGTGCAGCGGCTGCTGGTGCGGCTGTATTGGTTGTTGTTGCTGCTGCTGCTGCTGCTGCTGCAGATTCAGCGGATGCGGGTCTGGAGCGTCCATGTGAGTACCTGTAAAGCCGGCGATGCCGGGCCCCGCAACATTGACGTTTGACGGCGATGACGAGGCCATTTCCGTGTCCGTATCCGCAGACTGCTGCATCGGGCCCTGGGCCTGGCTCTGGCTTTGCTCTTGGCTGGGCCGGTCCGTCCGGGCGGATGAGGGCACGGCCTCCATCATGGTGGCAAACGGCAGCGGGCCCATGGTATTCGCCGGCCCGGCACCATTGATAATCGGATTCAGGGCGCCACTGCTGTCGCCCGGTAGACTGTCCAGCTCCTTGGAGATCATGGCCTTGAGCTCGGATAGGCGGTCGGCCAGACGCGTAAAGGGATCCTGGCGAGGATCCATCATAGGCCGGCCATTGTTACCAGCTTGTTTGTCGCCAGCATCGTTAGAATCGTTCTTGTTCGTGTCGGCTCTTCCACCAGCATTGTTCGTGCGGTTCGCATCATTGCTGTGCTTAGTTGGCGTTGAGTCCTTGCCGATGGCATCTGCCTCGGTGTTGGCCGGTGACCCGTTGATGCTGTTGCCGCTGCTAGACTCTCCACTCCTACTGCCGCTGTAGCTTGTCGTCGCCGTTGCCAGGGATGGGACGGCATCATTTGTCCCAGCTCCGGCGCCATTGGTTGTTCTGAGGCGAAGAGGCTCGTCAGGCGAGATGCGGAAGCGCTTCTGGCTACGACGCTCCGCGAGCAGCTGCAGGTCCAGAATCTGGCGGTCGATGAGGTCGTCAAAGGCCAGTTCCGTTCGCACTCGACGGCCGTCCCAGCCGGGCGCTTGCAGGGTCATGAGCTTGAGCGAGGTCAAAAAGGCATACGTAAAGTCAAATGTCGACAGGCACAGGAAGCGCGGTTGGTCGGTGATGTAGTCTTGGAAGCGGTTACGCATCAAGTCCTTGATGGCGTACGTGCAGGCCCACAGCAGCTCCAGGCGATCGCTGGCCGACAAGGGCTCGTCGCGCAGTGCCGGATCAATGCCGATTTCTTGCAGGCCCGCTTCGTAGAGAAGAATCTCGGCCGTATGGACATGGCCAACGAGGTTGACTGAAGGACGGGTTAGTAAGCAAATCAGCAAAAACCTACGTCTTCAAACCTTGGTAAACTTACCATCATCGTGGTAGGCCTCTGGCATCTGGGCCTTGAAGGCCTCAATCTGCTGGCGCAGGTTCTGCATCATATGGCGAAACGACATGCCCACCTGCACACCGTCGGTGCGTAACGAAAATGCCACCGAAATTGACTGACTCAGCTGCTGGATGCGCACGAGCTGCACCAGATACGCGTCTGATGGGTACTCCATTTGGCGCTCGAGGACCTGGCAGCATGTCTCTAGGTACGCCGTATTCATCATAATGTCGGGCCGCTTGTTGGTCGTCGTCGCCAGCGCGACAAGATAAAAGGTGCCGGCAAACGTACGCATCTGCTCCAGGGCCACTGGCGGGTAGTCGGTGGTCTGGGTCAGCGGATCGCAGTCGCCAGCCTCGTCCGCATCGTTGCCGGCCTGAGCACTGTTGCTCCTCAAGTTGGTAAAACAAGCACCTTGTGCGGCATCACCACCACCCACTCCAGCAGCTGCTCCACTTGCCTTCTTGGAACGAGAAGGCGCCACGAGGGGAGGCAGCGACTCGCTGATACCGAGCGACACGCACATCGCCCGCGCCAGGTAGAAGAAGTTGATCAGCTGGAAGCTGTTGATATTGTAGTGGAACCAGCCGACCAGTACAAGCACCGCCTGCAGCATGTCGAGCGTCCGGCGCGGTTGCAAGAAAGCCGCTGCCGCCACCTCACCCAGCAATTGATTGCCCATGGCGATTTGGCGCGTTCCGTCAAGGTGACAGGCAGCCATCATGACCGACTTCCACAGCGTGGGGCGGCCAATGCGCAGCTTCTCGGATGTGACGTATTCAGGTATAATGACAAAGGGGAAGAGCGGCATCATGAACTTGCGGAACTCGGACAGCATAACCTCGGCGTCGTCGTTCTTGGGCCAGATGTTTTCCGGCGTCAAGTTCACTGAGTTTAGTGGAGGCAGGCTGGCCGGGGTTGGTGCATCCTCACCGCCCGACGTGGCAGTTGGCGGGTAGTAGCGCTGCTGCTGCTTCGAGGCTGCACCGGCCATTGCAGCAATGTTTGCTGCAACCTCACTGTGCCTTTTGGCGGCCGCCGAGAATGCTGCTCCTGGAGACGCCTGGTTGAAGTAGTTCCGCTGGCCGGGCGTGATGAACGAGGGAATGAAGGTGGATGCCGGCATTGGATCGTCCTTGACCCGGTGTCTGCTGCTATTCGATGCCCGCCCAGACGCCGTGCCGCTGTTCTGCGCGTTGGAAGTGGGCGAGGCGACGACGGTCATAGGGGGCGAGATGCCGGCGTGCTGCCGCGACATGGAAGTCTGGCGAGACGTAAAGGTACCCTTAAGAGCGTCGTTCGCTGCCTCGTCTGACCGTAGGCTAACGTTGTCATTGGGGAAGAGGTGCCGTGCAGGGTACATGTAGCCCCAATGCGCCTTGAGGCGAAAGATATCCAACGGATTGGAGCGGTGGTTTGGGTCGTTGGACTCGGGCGGGTTGATCTCGTTGTGTAGTTTCTGCTGCTGACTCACAGAGTCAAGCCGCGACGTCAGGTCCTCAAGGCGACGCTCGAGCTCGGCCACACGCGTTGGCTTGGGTGCGGCACGCTGCTGTGTCTTGCCACCCGCCGAGTGTCCGTCTATGCGATCATTGGACATGTGCGGATTTCCAGAAGCCGGACGACCGTTTTGGCTGCTATGGTTCCCCGTTGTGCCACCATTGCCGCTCTGTACCGACCCTGTTGGCCGGACGCCCTCCATGCTGTCATCCAAACGCCGCTTCCTCGGTGCGGCCGGAGTTTGAAGTCCACAAGTTTTGTTGAGTCGGTGGCATCTTGCGAGCGTTAGAAAGACCAATGTTCAACCCTCGCAAGCCAGAATTGCTGATATAAAGTAGACAAAGACGTGCAATTGCATAACACAAACCATTTCCGAGTCCAAAACTTACCTTTCACAGATGTTGGCTACTGGGCCAGGCACGCAACGACTCTTGGCCTTTGCACACGTCGAACAGGCCCGAGGACCCTTGTTTTTGCTAACCGGGAGCATGACAGCAGGTGCCTGTGATGGTGTCTGTTGCTGAGAATGTGCGCCGCTGGGCGTGGCGTGATCGGGTTGCGTCAATGTGCGGTTTGGTTGTAAGTGCAGCATTGAACCTTTGTGTGTGTCCTACGTCGCATGGACACATTGAACGGCGAGGCTGTCACCACTTTCTGTCCTTTGCTATTTCTTATGTTGTATGCCAATCCTGTCTCAAACTTCGTAGGAAAGAGAAAAATTGTGAGCGTGAGCAATAGCAGGGGACAAAAGTCCCAACACAATATAAGTTGTGAGAAACAGGAAAGAAAAGAAATCGTTAGAGAGACGCGAGTCTTGCACGAGATCACACAGTCGGCAGTCAACCCGGTCACTCAATGGGAGGAAACGGAAGTACTTGATGAGGAAAGGCCGCTCAGGGATGACGGCATTCCAAGCATCCAAGCATCCAAGCATCCAAGGAAAAGATGACAGTGCAAGTCACAAAGGGGCAATCTCGAACCAGATAATTTAAAGTAATAGAAACAAAGAAGACAAGGGGCTCGGCCGAGACGAGGTGGGCGAGGAAGAGTGGAGGAACACCGACGACCGTTGGGAAGCCGGTCGGTCGGCAGTGCGAAAGTGAAGCTGGCAGATGGTGCGAGAGGCTGAGACCGGTCGGGGATGGGATTGTGAGAGACTTGGGTACGAGATTGATAGACAGGCGGCTTATGGAGTTGTTGGAGACGGTCCGTGAAATTCCACCATGGCCGTAGCAGTGTCACTTTGCAATAGCATGCAATAACAAGTGCGGCTTTGTTGATTCCTTCGACGATGATATGATCAGGGGGTGTAATGGATACGATGCACAAGGGAGGGGGGTGTGCAGTATGAGTTGTGAGCGAGCTTGGTCGAGTGTGCGTATGCGTATGTGTACGAGTATGACTATGAGAGTGCAATGCTTGAATTGGGAGTTGAGAGACGGTTGAAGTGATGCAGGCAAAGTCATGCAGGGGGGTGGGACGATAAAAGAGACTCAGAAAACTCTTTGGACAACGTGATGAGATCGAGACAACAGCAAGCGGAAGGAGCGATAGCCCGAAAAGCGAGATGTCCGGTTGGGATGACAAGGCAGGAACCCACGTAATAAGATTCTGCTTTTCAGGGTGACCGCTCAAGCATTCCCAGCAGTAAACACGCAAGTACCTTGTACGGGAGATGGCACTAGGAGAATGACGAAGCAGGCCAGAGACGACATCAGGCAGAAGACAGGAAACAGAAGAAAATATTGTCTGGATGTGGTAAGACGCATCAGATAAATGCCGAAGCTGAAGCTTGGCCCGAGAGTTTAAAAAAATGTCACGAAGGCAGGAGAGGTAGGGTTATGGTTCTCCCCATCGCCTCTGAATTCGTAATGACATAAGGCGTCGTTGATCGTAGGGGAGTAAGAACGTCTGATGAAGGTCTGCTTCTGTAAGAGACTCCGACGGAGACGGAGCAATTTGTATGATCTTGACAGCTCCGTCTCCGTTCCTTAAACTGCATTAGGCTCTAGCGCACTCCGCTCAAGCCTTGTCGTGGGGTCATACGTGTCTCTTAATTGGCCAGATCGGTCGAACTTGACTAATTCATATCACGTGACATAAAGCTTTCGACCACACCTGGCTCATGAGCGAACGTCTCGTCACGATTCTCGCAGTTTTCTGTCTTTCGTTGCGCACCATTTGCAGTTTTTTTTTCTTTCCCTTCCTGCAAAGACGTGTTTTGCAAGTCCCGAGTTCGTCTTAGATTGTCTGTCGAATCCGTAGATTATTTCTTTTGTCATTTTTGCCATTAGAGTATCCACCGTGCTGTGCTGGAAGGCTCCTTCCTGATGCAGGCGTCACGGTTGGGTCGCGGCTTCCTCCGTGTAAGCCGCTTCCGCCCATGACTCTCAACCGTATGAACAGCCCCTCTTTGCATCTCGCTTACCCCTGTCAACAACCTTCTCGTTCACGGCAGTTGGGGAAGAAGAAGCGCGGCGCCGAGTACGAACACGAGCGCGCATGTTTATTTTGTTGGTGTGGCTTTGTCTGCGTACTTCTTCACATTGACATCTGACATGGAGATCCCGACCCTACAATCGTGCTTCGGTGCGCCCGTACATCGCGTGGCATAAGCTTACTAGCACCATCGCAATTTTGCCATCCGTACCTTTCGAGCGCAGACATTCCGCTCCAGGGCCGCACCTCCATTATTTTCTCCTGCCCTTGTTGCCATTGTCCGTTTTGAATGTCGTTCGATTTGGTAGATCTCGACAATGGTTTGCCACACCATCCGGGTCATCTTCGCCCCTGACCGTACCGTGCCTACTATCGGCAGTTCGACAACAAAACGAATATTCCGAGGACTTAACGGACTCACGGCTCTCAGTCCACATGTTCATAATGAAAATAAAAAATGCTTCATAGGAACCAGAAAGATGCAGTAGTCATGCAACGCTCACAACAAGTGGCGGCATCTGGTGGAGTTTCTGTATTTGGCCGGTCCGATAGAAGTCGGCCATCATGAGAACGAAGGATACTACAAAAAAGACAAAACGAAACTACGTCAGGATAGAGCTGACGTTTTCTTTTCTCGCACCAAAAAAGATCATATTCAAAAATAGGCGAGGACGACCACCCTCTCCATTCTCTTGTTCCCTCTTGTGTCTTGTCTCTTGCCTATCTCTCACACACTCGTATGTCCCATCAAGCATCAGACAACAAAATAAACATGCGGGACTGCGCCCACACGTCTCTCAGAGAGTACCAGTAGTTCACCAACTGGTCCGTGTAACGTAGATGGGATGCAGCGTGAGAGAGAAAGAAGAAAAAGAAACGCGAAAACAAAGAGCAAAGCAAGAAAAAAGAGTAGCGCCGGCCCAGCAAAAGACGAAGGATAAGCTTAGGTATTCAAATAGCAGTAGGTCAAGCCCACCACCATCTAGTTTCAGTAGCACGAGAGAGAACGAAGCCCGATCCAAGGCTCGGAGCCAGGCCCAGACCTTGAGTCAAAGACTCGGCCTGGGCCTACTCCAAAACCCAATTCAAGGGTCCGATTCCCCTTGTTGCAGGGCCGGGTAGGGGGTGTGGTCAGAAACTAGGAGACGGAGCGGACAGGCATACGTTGTAAGGAGGGGTCAGTGCCAAGAAATGCGGCAAAACACTAGCCAAGGCAAAAAACACGAGATTGAGTTCGTTCCCTTGTCCCGTGCAATGCTTGACGTGCTTGCTAGTATCTCAGCGTCCTATTCTTTTCTCCGCCATGGTCCCCACAGTCCACAGCCTGCCACCATATCCATTCCCTGTTCTCGAACACTCCCCCCTTCCCTCTCAGCAGAATAGAAACCGCGTTAGGCCGTCGCAGCAACGGGCGACAGCTTCTCCTGGGCCAGGAGCGCCTCCGTCAGACCATTGTCCTTGTGGCTGTCCTGCTGCTGCAGCGCACGGACGGCCTGGGTGATACCCAGCTGCTCGTCGGTCCAGAGCGGGCTGTTCTCGGCGGCGGGCGGCGCGCCAACACCGAGGAAACCACCGGGCACCTGGCGGGCCCAGTCCGACGTGCGGCGGATGCCGAGCTCGGTCCAGATGGAGTCGACGGCATGGACAAGGCGGTCGCGGAACTCCTTGACGTGGCCCGGCGTGGGGGTGATGCGCAGGCGCTCCTGGCCGACGGGGACGGTGGGATAGTTGATGGACTGCACATAGATCTGGTGGTCACGCAGCAGCATGTCCGAGGCCTGCTTGGCGACCTCGGCGTCGCCCACGAGAATGGGGACAATGTGCGATGGGTTGGGAATGACGGGGATGTCGCGTGCGGCCAGGCTCTCCTTGACGGCGCGGGTGTGCAGCTGCTGCAGGCGGCGGTCGCCGGCGTAGTTCATCTGGTATTCAATGGCGGTGCGGGCGCCGGCCATGGTCGCAGGGGGCAAGGAAGTGGTGAAGATGAAGCCGGGGGCGAGCGAGCGGATCATATCCACAAGCTGGGCACTGCCAGCAATGTAGCCGCCGACGCAGCCGTAGGCCTTGCCGAGCGTGCCGGTGATAATGTCAATGCGGTCCATGAGGGTGCCGCTGGGACGGCCCTGGACGTGGGCGTCAAAATCGAGGTGCTCGGCGACACCGGCGCCGTTGGGTCCGTACATGCCCACGGCATGGACCTCATCCAAAAAGGTCAGAGCGCCGTACTTGTCGGCGAGGTCGCAGATGGCCTCAATAGGGCCAATGGAGCCGCACATGCTGTAGACGGACTCGAAAGCAATAATCTTGGGGACGTTGAGGGGTAGGGCGGCCAGCTTGGCCTCGAGGTCCTCAATGTCGTTGTGGCGGAACACAATCTTTTGGGTGCCCGAGTGGCGGATGCCCTGGATCATGGACGCGTGGTTCAGGCTGTCCGACAGGATCACGCAGCCGGGCATACGGCTGCCGAGCGTGGCCAGCGTGGCGTCGTTGGCGACGTAGCACGAGCTAAAGACCAGCGCTGACTCCTTGGCGTGCAGGCGGGCGACGGTCTCCTCCAGGTGGACGGCGTGGCGGTTGTGGCCCGAGATGTTGCGGGTGCCACCGGCACCGGCACCGTACTCGTCGAGGGTCTCGTGCATAGTCTGCAGGACATGAGGGTTGCTGCCCATACCGAGGTAGTCATTGGCGCACCAGACGGTAACGCGATCCTCTTTGTCGGCCATGTGGGCACGGGGGAAGTCCTTAGCGAGGCGGTTGATGTTGTTGAAGTAGCGGTACGACTTGTCCTTGTGCTTCTTGTCCAGCTCGGCCTCGTAGAAGCCCTCGTAGTCGAACTTGGTCTGCACCATGGCCGGGGCCGCGGCGAAGCCAGGCGTGGAGGCCTTGCCCGCAGCGACGGCGGTCTTGGCGGCCTTGGACACCTTGTCGGCGCCGGGGATGCCGGTGGGAATGCGCTTGTCATTGAAAACGTGGCCGTCAACGGCTCTGGCCTCCTGGGAACGGCTGGTATGGAGACGGGCCGTACGCGGAGCCGATGAAGCAGTTGCCGAGGCCGCGTGGGGGCAGGTTCTGGCGGCAGAGCCGTGGAGGCCGTGGGCGCGGGCGGCCGGGGCCGAAGCGGCGGCAGAAGTCGAGAAGGCCGCCGAGAGCGAGGCTGCCACACCGCGGTAGCCCATGCTGCTGCTGGCAGCAACACGGCTAGTACCAATGCGGGTGGCCTGGACGGCCATAGCCTTGCCCATGACGGGGCAGCGACCGGCGAGCAGCTGCAGTTTCGACAGGGCGCCGCCGCAGGGGGATGCAGCAATCAGAGCCGAGGACGCCTCGGGGGCAGCCTGCTGGCGGGAGGCGGTCGAGAGAGCGCGGAGCGTAGCCGGCGAGGCCTTCTTGAGGAAGGGGCACACGGCCTTGGACTGGCGAAGAACGGCGTCCATTGAGGATTGGGTTTTTTTTTTCTTTTTTTCTTGTTGGAGTTCGTTATTCGGAAGGTGGTGAGTATGACTGTCCAATTCGGACAGCGAGTCAGTACGGACGAAGCAGGGAGGGCAATGCAAGACGATGATGCAAAAATGACGAAGATGTTCTTTTTAAGGGACCCAAAGAGACAAAATATGGAAGTGTCCAAAAAAGTTGCAGGTCCAGAAAAGGTAATGACAAAGAGAGAAAGGGCAAACGGTGGTTGGTTGGATGGTGGGATGTGGCAAATCCGTGGAAGGGGGACATCCGAAACGCTGTAGCAATTTAGACCAGGGCTAAACAAGGAAAGAATCATCGAATAAAAAAAATCCCCTAAAACCGCCCATGGTCAGTGATCAAGTAACAAAATAGGTGACAAAATCAACCAAAGGCTTGCGAAAATGTGCTATGAAAAGAGGGAAACACCGCTAGCGCGGGCCATATATGGCCCAGTTGTCAACGGTCTCCAGCGCTCAATCAGTGGAAGGGGCGCTGTGTTCTAATATGTTAAAGTGCCTTGAAATATGGTTCGTTCCGGCGCTGTGTTATTTGCTTGCCATTCTGCACACGGCGTGTGCAGATAGAAGGCTGCCTGCCAGCTCGTGTCTAACAGGTTGTGTATCCATAAACTCCTTTGTCGGACATCTGTCAAGCCAATTCAATGGCGGTCCGTTTAGAACATTCTAGCTCTCCACTCTACCCACATGCTGTCGGTGCATACATCCGACATTTGCTGCTGCAAATTACAGAAGGTTGTTGGATGCACACGTCCAGTCGCTGTTTCCTCGCCAGTCTTCGTCTCGGGAACTCGGAATTGGCAACTGCTAATAACTTTTTTTAGCTGCTTCTGTCTTTTTTTCCCACCCAGATGGAATCGGGAGATGGGCCAATCAGGTGTCGGGGTGCGACCCGCCTAGTCCCTTTTCAGGCACTTTTGTCCCTTCTTCCCCGCAACGGCAGGCCCTTGTTCCTGTGCCTTGTTCCTTCCTGTGGCTTCTGTGGACGCCGCACGGAACGCAAGAACAGGAAGGAACAAAAATACACGGACAAAGTAACGGCCGCAAAGGAGGGGAAAGACGGCAGACGGACTTCTACTCAATAATGCCCTCGCACTTTATTTTTGCATTGCATTGGACATCGGACAAAGTGTCTGGCTTTTAAAGATTGCTTCAAGGTTTTGCTTATGACGGTTCTCCGGATCGGCTTCCCTTTTGTGGGATTAACATTCACCCAAGTGTCTGTCCTCCGAATTGGTAAGTTGATATTGGTCCTCTGGGTGAAGAGCAAAAAGATGCTAGCGGTCATACAGTTTAGCCTGCTGCTGATTGGACTCGGCCTCGGCATGTCGGTCGCTGCACTTTCACAAGTCCTGTTCCAGCCTGGCCCGAGGGGAGATCAGTGCACCCTTCAGGGACAGCTCCAGCGAATGCGATCAAGCATCGAAAAGTTGTTTACTTTGAATGTGTTATTATCCTTGTGCCTCCTTACAATTTATTGCGCCCGAGACAGAGATACAGCTGGAGAAAATACATTTGACAGAAACGATCAGAGAGCACCACGTATTCTAACAGGACTGCAATACCTCACTGTTCTTGCTCCCTTCATGTCAAATCACACCGCTGTCCTCCGTATGTGCTCCGAATGTACTCCGCAAAACATGCTCACAAGAAATGCAAGAGCGTAGTTAACTGGAAAATATAGAATAAGAAAAATAAAGCAGGGGTATCTATTGACCATGACGCCAGGTACAGTACTCCTGGTCCAAATGTAAAAAAAGAATAAGAGCAGGTAAAACAAAGTGGAAAACAAAGGACGAAGAACGAAATATGGTCAAAGCCCCCATTATTCAAGAATGAATGGATGTTGTGCATTGTCGCCCGCTTGGGACCCAGGACCCCGGCTCGGCGGTGGCAGGATGCGGGGCTTGTTGCCGCCGGCCTTGTCCCTGTCCTTGTCCTTCTTGGCGTTCTGCTGCCGCCGGTCAGCGTCCAGTAGGTCGCGCTCCAGCTGGTTCTGGCTCTGCTGGCCCCGCTGCAGTTGCGAGGCTGGGTCGATCCGCGGCGGGCCCCGAATACGAAAGGCCGCGCCCTGGGTGTCGGGCACAGGGGAGGCGGCGCTGGAGCTGGATCGGGCCGAGTGGGTTGACGGAGGCGGAGGGGGGAAGCGAGACGGGTGCATCTGTGACTGGGCAGCCTGTGTCATGTTGGGTGTCTGTGACTGTGACTGTGATTGTGACTGTGACTGTGGCATCGCTTGCGATGGCGATGGCCGCTGTGGCGTTTGGGGCGCCGATGCCGACACCGACACGGCGGCCGTCTTGCGCTCTCTGCGCTCCACAACCTCGCGCATGGCCAACAGGTCGCGCGATTTGGCGCCCGAACTCGACACGCGTGGCCGGTCCTCTCGGGGCGGCCCACCGTCTTCACTTCGTCCCAGGCCGACGGAACCCCGGTCGTGCACCTCGTGGCTCCAAATCTGCGACCGCTGCAGATGGTGCTTGAGGTGCTGTTGAGAAACACAAACGGTTAGTTACATTGTTATGAGACAGAAGGGGCAAGATAAGAAAGGATGGAAACGCACGTCTGGGTCTTTGGTCCGTATCGGTGGTGAAGTAGCCGGTCGAGGTGAAGCGGCACCCAAGGTCTCGCTAAAGCTGGACCTGCCGCCGCCGGTCATCAAGTGCGGCCGGCTTGGAACGTTCTTGAGAGTCCTGGCGCTAGAGGCGTCGTCCATCGGCTCTGCCTTGGCGGCGTGTGGGGGAGGCGCCAATGGCGAGGGTATGGGTAAGGGCATAGAACTGGGATTCGGAGTGCTGCTGTCTGCTGTGTACTTGATCTTGAGGTAACCCTTGCGGTACTCATCAGCATGCTCGACCATGTGTTGAAGGTGTAGTTGGCGCACAAAATCAGCTTCCTCGTTCGGCGTCATCGCGGCCCAAGCCCGGTGGTTAAACGTCGGCATGACAAACGCATTCGCAAAGACAGGATCGCGGAACGCAAGGATGGCACACCGTGTTACATTCACGGTGACTGGCACAGTGATTTTGGCTATTGCGGCTTCCGCCAAACTCCTCGCGACATAGAAGTTCCTTTTGGCTTTGGGGGGTTTGGTCCAAGACCGGTCAAAAAGCTTTCGCTCCAAGATGCGCATGGCAGTGTGTTGTTCGCCAAATAGGTAACAAGCATTGGGCATCGTCTTAAGACTGTACGCGCGCGGCATGGAGTCGATTTCGGCCAAGGCACTGGTCACGAGATCAGCCAACTTCTGGTCCTCCGTCGACTTCAACGTCACCAGCACTTTTGCCGAAATCGCCCCGTGCACGGTAGCCTCGGCGAAACCTGGCACCTTGGTGACCAAAGATCGGAGGCGGCCCCATTGCGCTTTCTCAGGCAGGCCCGAAAGCTTGGCCATTGGCACACAGGCTATGATTTCGTCAACTGTCCTGCGTGCCAGGAGCTCTGCAGTCCGAGGCTTCCATATGCATTGCTGTCTAACCATAGTGCCACTGAGCAGTGATTCTTTCAAAACAGCCACGAAATCTTCCGATGTAGCCGCCAATGAGCTTGAAGGCACCAGCGGCGGCGTTGCTGGTGTTGATACAAGCGTCTGTCTGCGTGCCGGCGTCAGCCGGAGAGGACGATCAATGTTGTTGGATTCAGGAACCGGGTCAGAAAACCAGTCGTGGTGGTCTGGATGGCCGTTTGACGGCACGACAGCTGGTACGACGGGCGAGGGTTGCGTCGGCGTAAAATGGATGGCCGTGTGGGCGGTAGTCTGCGTGCGCATCTGCATCGGTACGGAAGGGGGTTGGTTGAGGAAAGCATCGTACGCATACATGCTGGGGACTGGATTAGACCGCGGCTGCTGCGGCTGCCGAAGCTGCTGCGACTGCGATGCCAGCACCAACGAAGGCAGTACACTGCCTGCGCCAGCCCGCGCCATGGCTTGCGAGGTCGCAAAATCTGCCACTGTCGGCGGGAACCTAGCTCCATCGACTTGTGTGCGCTCGACCTTCTGCATCGTCGTGGTTTGTGCGCCCGCCATTCCTGGTGCATCGACCACTTGGAAGCCGCCCTCCGGCCCACCGCCACCGACAACGCCACCGACAACGCCACCGCTCCGCAGCCGCATCCTGTTCATATTGACCATGTTGACCGCTTCGGTGAGCTCTTCGTTGGTCAGCGCATCCTCGGGCTCTTCCATCTCAAACGTGTCGGTCGACATGACCTTGCAGATGCGGTTTTGCGTGGGCGCGCCGGGGCCCAGGAGTGCGTCCAGCACCACGTCGAGGCCTTTGTACTTGGTCGCCGTGTCAGGGACGACGGGGATGACTTCGGGGTCCTTGGTGTAGTTGCGCAGCTGGTCGGCCCAGGCCTGAGGATTTTTCTTGTCCACCACACGCGAGGCCAGCTGCGTCTTGAAGACCGCCTGGTCATGCAGCACCGTCTCAAAGGTGCCACCCATGATCAGCCAGTACACAACGACGCGGCGCTTCTGGCCAATGCGGTAGGCGCGACCAATGGCCTGCTGTTCGTGGATGGGATTCCACTTAAAGTCGAAGATGACGACGCGATTGGCGCCATGGATATTGAGGCCGACACCGCCCGCCGTTGTCGAGATCAGGTATACCTCATCGCTGCCCGCATTGAAGTCCTTGACCATGGCCTGGCGCTTGCTGACGCTGGTGTCGCCGTCCAGCCGCTGGTATCGGCGCTCCTGGCGCTGGAACTCGGTCTGCAGGTAGTCCAACACGAGCTTGCTCTGCGAGAAAACGAGCACTTTCTCGCCGACACGCTTCGCTTCGTCCAGGATGCCCATGAGAACCATAATCTTGGAAGAGTATTCTGGTGCTTCAATGTTCTGGGAGTTGACCGCTGCCAGCAGCTGGTCGACCATAGGCTCCGGCAGCGTGCCACTGCGCGGGCCCGTTTGCCTGGGCTGCTTCATCTCCATGAGCCGGCTCTGAAAGATCTTGGGGTGCGCCAGAAGCAGCGTCAGGTTGACCAGCGTGTTCCATAGTTGCACTGTGCTATTAATACCGGCCACCATGCCAGGCTGGGTCAACAGGTCGATAAAGGCCTTGTACACGCGCAGCTGCAGCGGCGTCAGGGGTAGATACATGATGAACTCGCACTTTTGGGGCAGCACGCCCTGTAGTGAGGCGACCGTGGCACGGTGGATCTTGGGCGCGACCGTGTCCTTGAGCACCTTGAGCATCTTGACGGCGTGGCGCCGTTGTGACCGTGTGCTATCGCGATAGAAACCTTCGCGGATCGGGTTCGCATAGGTGGCACGAAACTCGTCCTTGGCGGCTAGGTAGTTGGGCGCCACCCAGTTGATCATGGAGTGATACTCGTCCACTGAGTTGGCCAGCGGCGAACCCGTCATGGCAATGCGCGCCGACGTCCGGAAGTTGCGAGTCAATTGGTTGATGCGGGAGTTGGGGTTCTTCAAGGTGTGGGCTTCATCGGCAATGACAATGTTGGGCGTCTGCTCCACCAACGCTACGGCCTCGTCGCTAAACTCCTTGATAAGCATGTTGAGCATCGGATAGCCGATCACCATCGTACCGCCTCGTTCGGCCCAATGCCGCACGGCGCCGATCCGGTGGCTAGCATACATGCTCGACGTGATGGTGTACGCGTGGCCGAGCGCACCCGATTGCGCCGCCCAGGCCAGCAGCTCGTCCTGCCAATTCTCGACGAGACCCGACGGGCATAGAATGAGCGTCTTGGACTCCTTGAGGTCGTCTGGGATTTGCGACGATATGGACTCGTCCGGCGACTTGGCGGCCTCTGCAATGGCAACAAGCAACGTGATGACCTGCATTGTCTTGCCGAGACCCATCGTATGGGCCAGCAAACAGCCTTGCCGGGACTCCGGTGGCGCGATGATCTGGTTCCACATAAACCGCACGCCTTCAACCTGGTGGTCGCGAATGTTGCGGCCAATCCATTCGTCGACGTAGACAATGCCGTGGTGCTTTTCCTTGGCCGTGTTGATGATGAGCCGGGTCTGGTCCTGGGACAAGGTCCCCGACTGCGCGAGGCTTTCATAAAGGGCCTTGCGACGGTTTTCCTGTTCCTGGTGCCGGGCTTGATCCTTGTCGCGCAGCTCTTGGGCAGATTCGTCTTTGCGAATGCGGCGCACCCGCCGCTTTTGGGAATGTGAGAAGAGGGCGTCATTCTCATCATCATCTGTATCATCATCAATCTCTTCAACGACGGGGCGGATCGCATAAATATTGAGCTCGTCCTCGTCTTCATCGTCGCTTTCTACGTCCACTTCTATACCAGTTCGACAATTGCTGGGGCCGGGAAAGGCAGTCGACTGAGCGGGAGGAGCGGACGGGGCGGGCAACGGCGGTGTCGACTTCGATCTCGGTTCGACAAAATAGGGCGCGAGAGTTCGTAGCTTCACGCAAAATTTACCAAGTTCTCCCCTGCTCCTTGCAATATCATCGCTCGTGACTTCGCTTGTGGGGTTGAAGTCTTGAAACGGCACGTCGCGGCATGTCACAAAGATGTAAAAGTAACGCGTAAAGGCCATAGCATCGTCTTCAATTCTGGTGCGAGGCGCCTTTGTATCACCGCCATTCTCAATGACCCAGCGGCAATACTGATTCCAGGTGTCATCAATGTTTGTCGTCTGGGTGCAGTGATCGACCAGCCGTGCAAGTTGCTCGCGGTCGGCGCTCGAGAAGATCGTGCAGAGCAGGCGTGTAACGTCCCTACTACTTTCCCAATAGGAAACACCTTTGTCAACGATGGCCGCCATGTTGCCGAGTGGAAAATTCTCCTTCAGAGTCCCCAGTAACCCCTTGAAGGCGTCTCCTCGGGGGCGTTTCCCTGATTGCAATCCTCTAGCTTCGTCAAGGCGCTTCATCGTCTCCCGCATTTCCGGGCTTCGGCTCGAGGATCGGCTCTCACAGCCACCGTTGTCGTCATCGGACATGTCCATGGGTCCGTCCGACAATGTACCGTTGTCATCATCGTCCACAATGAAGTTTTTCATCCGATGATCGTCGTCCTCTTCGCTCGAGGAGCTGGTCAGAATCTCTTCGTCGCCTTCCAGCGCCTTAAGCCGGATGGCACGAGACTTGGACGACTGCCGTCGCAGGGCGTTCCCGTCGACCGTCACTTTTCGCGGTGCCGTCGGGGACGAGTACAGGCGTGCTTCCCAGAGCGCATATTGCCGGTCTTCAACGTTGGCATCAAGCACAGCGGCCTGCAGTCGGATCTCCTTCTCGTTCCGCCACTCGACGTGGCGCATCTCCTGTACCAGCTTGTCGATCCGCTGCGCGAAACGGTCGGCCTCTTTGCGTGCCCGGTCCATGAAGTACTTGCGCGAGCCTGCACGGCGGGCCGCGGTCCACATTTGGTGTTCACGGCGCCGCAGCTTGTGTAGCTTCTTGTTGGCCCACTGGGTTTCAATGTTGCGGATGGCGTCTACAATGACGGTGTCAAACGCTTCAACCGAGAGCGGCGCGTTCTTGCGTTTCTTCTGTTGCCCTCCTTGACTGTTTTGCTCGGTTCGTTCCCTGGCCTCCTGCTCCATGGCCTCCCAGGTCTCGGTATCATAGCCGTCATCGTCTGATTCGCCTAGTGCGGGAAGAACCTCGTCATCGTCTGCCACAGTGGCACCGGCCACGAGAGCATCACGGGTTGGCGCTGAGCGTGCGCGGCCCAGCCGGGCACCAGACGGCCTGTTTGGCCGAAAATAGCGATGCAAAATCTTGTGCACTTGCAGCCTCCGTCCGCTGGGGATTGGTAACGGAGCGGCCCAGCCGAAGGTATCGTTCTCATTGTCGTCCTCCTCATCATCTCCATCCCTGTTCTTGTCTTTCTTGTCTTTCTTGTTGTCTACATTGTAGTCTGGGCCAAGCGGATCAGGATCTTGGAGCAGCGCGTACCTCGTGAGGCTCCAGTCGCCCAAGTAAGCATCCTTCTTGCTCTCTTGCCACAGCCCCTTGGAGACAACACCAGCCCTGGAAGCAGACTTATCATGTAGATCAGCAAACGTGTCAATGGGACGTTCCTTGCGTGGCCGGGGTTCGGAAGATATGTTTGTTGGTGCCAACTTCTTGCGTTTTTTGGTCTGGTCAAGGGTTGTACCTGGTGGTGCTTCGAGCTTGTCGACGTGCATAAGGTCTGGCTGAAAGCCTTCTTTCTCCGTGCCATTCGCGACGCCATTCCAAGTGCCCTTCTTCAATCCCACTCCTACCGGTGCTGTTTCGTGTATAGCCTGTCGAGCATGGTTGTCTCCATTCTGTGTGACAGGGACGACAGCAGCACCGCTCTCCAGCCCGCTCGACGGGGTCTCCTTTGGTGGCGGTGACGGCTGCATCGTTGCCTGGGATGTAGTCAAATCGTTATTGTCTCCGGCAGCCTGAGAGGCTTTCCACGCTCCATAACCCGGGCTCTTCTTTTGAAAAGACCGTATGGCCACGCGCAAAGACAACTTGTGGGGGATCTTAGCGATGCCCAAATCAACGCAGAGGGACTCGAATCCGCCTGGGCCCATGTAGTCTTCGTAGCAGAGGAGAAGCTGGCCGTCGAGGTCATGCTCTTTGAGCTTAGCAGCAAGAAACTCTGGATCGGGCCATCGTTTCGGAGGCGGCGCGGACCACGAGCGGTTGCTGGTGCACAGCTCCTGGATCAGTCGCTCGTTGGACCACCCGAAAGGGTCACTATTGCCTCCGCTGCCTGACATGATGGCAGGCCTCCGGTAAAGTGAATATCTGATGAGTGAAGACGCAGTGTGAGTGAATGACACACGATAAGCATGGGGAAGGTGAACTGGGGTGAACACAAGTATAAGATGAAGCCTCGCCACTTACTCGATGGTGCATCTGGTTGGAGGATTTAAAAAGAACGGAAGAAAGTAAAATAAATTGATGAACGGTACTGATATGCAAAGCCCGTCGAGACTATTTGGTGAGACGATACTGGAGCCGAGGTGATGAATATTCGACCAAAAGTAATGAAAATGAAAATGAAAAATGAGAAAATCTCAAAATGTCCCCAGGCGATGAGAGCAATCTGAGGCTGGCACAGAAAAACAAGGGGTCAGTTGAAATGTGCCAGAAACCGGCCAAATATGCAGCCCTTTGCCGCCTCTCCGCTGAAGAATCAAGGTACCGTTCGAGTCAACGCCTTGGTGGTCTACTTTTCACCAGACCAAACGAATGATAAAGTCTAGCGCAACGGTGAGGCACGATTCCGGATTGCCCTGGACGCAAAGGGGATGTGTGCCTATTTTGGGAGGTCGAAAAAAGCCCCGACGCCAAAACGGCCCTGAATCTCGCCCACGAACAGGCGCGCCAAAACGCGTAGAGTGCGCTCGCGCAGGGGGCATCGTAGCGCAGGGCGGTGCCCCGGTACAGGAATATGTGTCTATCCAGATGCTCTTCGTCATGCGTTTTCAATTTTGCCGTAGTTGACTTTCTATCACTTACTCCTTAAGTACGTCTCCGATAACATTTTTCAATATTACTCTCTTTTACTTTTGCTTCAGGCTAATTACCATCCGGCCTATGCCTTGGTAATAAGCCGCTCGTCAAGAGTCATTATTCCTTGTCGATTGTTCTCACGTGCAGCTGATAATTGTACGTCCGGTTTGATACCGTGTTAGATGGTGTTTATGCGCCCTTTCTAAATGCACGGCTATATGGGTATCTATAAGATGGCCGAACGTGTCCTTTGAGCCATGTAAGAAAGCAGCTGTTGTCACATGCTACAGACATACAATTACAAGGCACTCTTGTGAGGTGTTAAGAGGGTTCTAACGTTCTGTGATCAATTGAGGGCTCACACGACTCGGATATCTGTAAAAAAAACATCTCTTGGTCTCAAAATAAGTAATAGGAATTGTACATTGAAATTGGTACCACCGGTAATTATGTTTGAACAGAATTATCAAAGGAGTTCAAAGTAAATTTTCTCAAACATAAATTAAAAAATTAAAAGTGAAATTTTTTTTTTTAAAAAAAGTCACCATATTCTCAGTTGAACGAAAGTATGAGCTGATAAACCACCAAGTCTGAATATCAGAATATCAAAAAGACATACGACATACGGCGTACATTTGCTTGATTCAGGTCCGTCTCGGTCCTTTGCAGTGATGTGGGGGGATCCCGCTAGCTTGCTCACTCAATCGGTGGGTTGGGCACGCCTGTCGCTTTGTAATAACGTAGAGAGCGGCCGCTTCTAGTGTTGCGCTTTCTGCGCGTTTTGCACGCAATAGTTTGGCCGCTCATTTGTGTCGCTTTGCTCATCTGGATGTCTTTTATTTATATCACAATCTCGGTTTTGTGACGCATCTTGTTGGATTGGTGGAAGCGGCCTGTTTTCCAAGCTGTCCGGCCATTGGACGATCTCGTAACGATCTCTCCTTTTGTTTTTTCCTTACTCTTCGAGCAGCAATGGCCACTTCCGGGCCGGACACCGGCGCAGCATACCCGCCGGCCGTTGATGTGGACGAGCAGCAGCGGCTCGTGCAGGTCGTCAAGGACTGGAGCATAGCCAACGGCCTGGCCGTGCGGCCACCTCCAGCGGCCATCAGCGCGACCGAGGCCGAGCTGGCGAGCACCTTGGCCATGACGGCGCCAGTGACGCTGTTCCCGAGCCCGTTTGCGCGGTCGTGCTTCGAGGAGGCCCAGGCTGCACAGCATGCATACAACGAGCTCTACGCCAAGATTAGCCAAGACGAGGCCTTTCTAGGGCGCATAGTTGCAGAGTAGGTCCAGGTCACGAAGAGAATTGCCTTATTCTTATTGACTGCGCACTAACAATACAGGGTCGCTGGCGGCGATGAGTTTACGACCAAGCTGTGGGCAGTGCACGAGCGCGTCAAGACGGAGGGCTACACGCACAAGCACTCGCTGGGCATCTTCCGGTCGGACTACCTGGTGCACCAAGAGACGGCCGGTGACACTGCAACTGGAAAGGATGAGGCACACTTGCAGATCAAGCAGGTCGAGTTCAACACGATTGCGGCGTCCTTTGGCGGTCTGTCGGGCCAAGCGTCACGTCTGCACAAGTTTTTGGCCAAGACAGAGTACCCACTGCTGAAGGCCAACTCGCTAGGTGACAAGTACAGCTTACCCGACAACACCAGCAGCCGTGACATTGCGGCGGGCCTCCAGGTCGCATTCGAGGTATATGAGCGCAGTGAGCCCAAGACCTCAGGAACGCCCCCGCGGTGCGTCGTCTTTCTCACCCAGGACGGCGAGCGCAACGTGTTCGACCAGCGCCACATTGAGTACGCCGTGGAGGCGCCCGTGTTCCGCGTGCCGTTCAGCGCCATTCTGCAGCAGACGAGCGTCGACACCAGCGTGCCGCGGCGTCCGTTGCTGTACCACCACTCGGCTACCCAGACGTTTGAGGTTGCCGTGGTCTACATGCGTGCCGGCTACGGTCCCTCCGATTACCCGGACGAGTCCGCCTGGGAGGCCCGCTACCAGGTCGAGCGGTCCGCCGCCATCAAGTGCCCGACCGTGCTGACGCAAGTGGCGGGCACCAAAAAGGTACAGCAGGTACTGGCCACGCCTTCCACCGAGGCAGACGGAGCGCCCTCTGAACTCAGCCGCTTTGTTACCGACGCCGACCGCCAGGCCACCCTGCGCCGCACGTTTGCCAACATCTACCCGCTCGACACAGATTCGGCGGCCGGCCGGCAAGCCCGTGCGTGGGCGCAGGACACGGCCGCGTGCCGCAAGTTTGTGCTCAAGCCGCAGCGCGAGGGCGGCGGCAACAACTACTATAAGGACAAGATTCCCGCACACTTGCAGAAAGTGCCCGCTGAGCACTGGGCGTCGTACATTCTGATGGAGCTAATCACGCCGCCGCCCGTGGCGAATCTGATTCTGCGCAACGGACAGGTCGAGCAGGGCGGCGTGATTTGCGAGCTCGGCATCTACGGAACGTGCATTTGGGGCAGCGAGTCGGGCAGTGCCAACCAGAGTATCCTGCGCAACGAGACGGCCGGCTACCTGCTGCGGACCAAGGGCGACCAAAGCGAGGAGGGCGGTGTGGCTGCCGGATTTGGCTGCATGGACTCGGTGAATCTGGTATAGTTAGGTAGGCTGGTAGACAGGTAGACGAGGCCTCGAGAGCGTGCATTTTGAAATTTGAACCTGGCATCTTCGTAGCCTTTTCCCAAGTTCATGTTTTCTGTGTTTTGGGGGGGTATTATTCAGTGATTATTCGTAGAGCTGGGATGAGCTTGGTTCGAGTTGAGAGTTGCATCGCCTCCCTGACCCCGCATATAAAATACACTTATCTCGACAGCAACCTTCCAACACATCCGGTATACAAAAGAAAGCGAGACACCTGAGTCGTTTAACAAGAGACAGTTGGTACACCGGTCTCATCATCATCCATCTTAACAGCTGTCTATGCCGACTCGGTCTGCGCTGGGCGCTTGAGAACCTCGATGCTGCCTACAGGACAATTAGAAAGGGCCGTGGTCAAGTTCGTTTGTGACAATGGGAAATGGCGATACGGATACATACGCTGCATAATGTTCAGCGAGCTCTTGGTCTTGCCCTCGGCGTCCTGGTACGTGCCCATCGTCGCATCGCCCTCCACATACACCAGCGTGCCCTTGGGCAGGCCGCGCAGCAGCTCCCGCTGGGGGCCCTCGGGCAGGAAGCTCGACACGCGGAACCAGCTCGTCTGCCGGTTGTCGCGCGGGCCGCTGCTGCTGGCCACCACGTACTTGAGCACCTCGTGGCCCGTGCTCGTGGCCTGTAGCTCGGGCGTGTCACCCAGGTGGCCCACAATCGTGATGCGGGCGACGCGGCGGGCGGGCGTCGTGCTGAACGCGCGGGGCGACGAGGCAGCAAGGGAGGAAGTAAGGCCGAGGCCACGGCGCAGAGCGAAGGACATTTTTGTGGTGGTGATGGTGGTTTGTGGGTGTGTGGGTGGGTGATGCGGTAAGACACTGCGTTGAGATGCGGTTGGAACAGTTGGTGATGTCTGTGTTGGTGATGCGATCAGGACAAAGAGGGGGAAGGCACAGACAAGGGAATCGCGCTCCGCGTCATTGCCCACTGGCGCGTTTACTCCTCGTTTGCGTTGGCTCCTACCTAAAAGCTCTTGTGGCGCATTGCTGCAAAATGGCCCGTGCATAGTGACTGCCGAATTGTGGCTCGTTAAAGACCCACTTTAATTCAGAACGACATCCCACAGCTAGATCCCATCAACAATCACGGCCTGCACCTCAAAACAGGACGGACACAAATCTAGCAGCAGTCACCTGCGGTGGCCATTTCTTACAAAAGTTCTTATAAGACTGCAAGGGACTACGGTTGGTGACGAAATGAAGCCACCCCCCGAAGCGGTTATGACACAGGATCGTCACGAATTGACCGGTGAAAAGACAGGCCGTCTGTCGACGGTGCGGGACAAATGACGTCTCAGATAGCCGGTGCCAGGCGCGCGAGCAAAAATAGAAACGGCATATGGAAAATCCTGCAAGGTAGTGGAGAGCAGCCAGCTTGTGGTGCAGCTTCGTTTCTGCAAACGTGAATTGAACAGCTAAAAGCTTATGGAAAGCTCCGGGGCTACGTCCTCAATAGGAAAATTGCCTATTCGGGAAGGCACCTTTCCCCTTTTGGGTTTGAATAGAACCTCGAGCAACCTCAATCTTCATCCGCCTCCTAAACAACGACATACGACAGGCATTCCACCACGACGACCCAATCGCTATTCTCCGGCTTTCGCCCCCAAATAGGCGATCAGCCGTTGCTACGTCCGGGCTCTCCCTTTTGACGGATCGCCGCACTATTGGCTTGATTGGCGTCATGTCGGCCCTTGCTTGCCCGGGTTGCTTGCTCACTACCCGTCTCTAATTTTGCCGAATCGGGATGTCTAGTGAGGATGTGCCTCTCTTCTTTTGGGCCCGGTGCCTTGCTTTGCACTATGATTTTCTTTAACGGGTGAATAAGGACGCCGCAGTGGCTCACAGGATCTCGTCTATGCTCTCCAAGGCACTTGCTTGAGTTTTCGTCACCTCTCGGATATCATTCTTTGCTCAATAGAAACCTTTTCCCTTCCACTTCGTTCCACGGTCTTGTCATACCCTCATAGGCAATGGCCCGACTCGTTACTTTGCGTATGATACCTTCCATCCTATCTAACCTCCTTGTTCTTTGTCACTTTTTCGTCGTCTTCCATAATTAACCTCACGTCCTTCTCAAACGAACTGGCCAAGTCGACCCATTATTCATGAATACCGGCTCACCACGGCCTTCCATCTTATCCCCTGTCCATGTCCAGATATATCCATGCCCACAAGAAAACCGACTTGAAGTATCCCTATTCAGAGAATCCTCTCGCCCCCGACGCCCGTGCAGGAATGAGTAGTGGAAAGGGGACAAGAAAGTCATATATCACTCTCCTGAGAGGTCCCTCCTATCCGTTAATCAGGAGACACGCAAAACTGGTGTCTATTTTAAACACGAGAGCGTGCAGTTGACGCTCTTCTTATTTCAAGTCTTTTGCTATCCTTCTCTTCTCTTTCTACTGGTCCTTGAAGTCGGGAAAGATATCAAAGCGACATCAAACATCAACAACCAGCCAGCACATCACTCATAAGCACAGCATGGAAGCCTCGTACTACACAGACACTGGTGTTCTGATCCGTGGCCGCGTCGGTTCTCTCCCGACGTCCCCGACACTCGTCGCCAACATCGTCCTTCGCCTCATCGTATGCCCCATTGCCATTTTGTTGACGTGGGTACCACTGCGACTGCTGTGGCGTAACGGCGAGTTCCCCGCGTGTGTCTTCGTCATCAATCTCTGGCTGCTCATCCTCTTTGTGTTTGTCAACGCTGCCATCTGGCACAACCAGGACTTTTCCAGCTGGTGGCTCGGCTATGGCTGGTGCGACCTGCAGTCCTTTGTCCAGTACGCGCTTGTTACAGTCTACAGCACCAGTGTCTGTGCCATCATGCAGCGCCTGTCGAACCAGGTCGGCCTGACACGCGTGACTGGTCTGTCGCCGCGCGAGAAGCACAAACGTCTGACTGCACAGTCGCTCATCATCTTTCCGGTGCCCTTCCTGCAGATCATTCTCACGATTTTCGTGCAGGGCATACGGTTTGGCATTGCCCCAGCCAGTGGCTGCACCAATGAGTATGATGCGACGGCACTTTTCCTCGTCTTTTATATCCTGCCACCCCTACTGTATACCATGGCCGCCTGTTACTATACGTGTAGGTCTTCCTGTCCTCTTCCTTTCCCGTTCTGCCCCCAAAGTTCACTTGATATGTCCAACATCGCTAAACACCAACCACTGGCCTCAGCCCAAACATACCGCCGCTTCCGCCAGGTCGACGAGAGCTCTCGCGCTGCTCTCGGCAGCACCAACTCTGTCGCTTACGCTCGTCGCCAGCGCGCCCGGCGCAAGCTGTACTTTATGGTCCTGTGCATCCTGGTACCATACACGCCCTTAATTGCGGCCTTTTGCGCCATCAACATCATCATGGGATTGCCGTGGACCTATCCGTCTGACTTTGAGACCAACCACTACCATGGACCCAACCCCTACAACACCATTTTTGTGCTCTCGGACAAGGACGCCGGCTTTATGGCACTCAATATGGGTTGGATCCCCGTCGTCAGCGCATTTATCGCATTCGTTTTCTTCGGCACATCCAAGGAGGCCATCAACGTCTACCGCACGTACCTGCTGGCCATCGGCTTCGGTCGCTTATTCCCGGGTCTACACGAGCCTTACGACCCTGACCGGTCGATGATTGACGCGACCAATTCCAACACGTCCTGCGGATCCAATGCGACCACGCAGATATCAACTTTGGACTCCATCACGTGAGCTCCTCCCCTTTCTCTCTTTTCGCCTTTCCCTCATAAGTCACAGGCTCTTAAAAAGAAGTGTACTAACAACGCAGTCAATCACGCAGAGGATCCGGTGTGCCAATCTACCCAACAGTCCTAACGGCCGCGGGAGAGGTCGCAGACGTACGCTCGCCACGCTCCTCTTCCTTTTTTCACCGCATGTTCCACAAGGGTTCGACTGCTTCTCCAAACAGCACAAGAGACGTAGAGCTCGCTACGACGGCACGAGATGGATCCCCTGCATCACCTACAGCCGCAGCACCGGCATCGAGAGTACTGTTCAACCCGGGCTTGAATTGGTTCACACCGCCCGTGGCCTCCCATCAATCGCCCTCTATCACATGGAGCCCCATCACGTATGCAGTCGCCGAGGCCTCCCAAAACCAGCACCTACAGCAACAGCGGGATGTTGAAACTACCATCGGACCCGTCGCCAGACCTCCTCACCTTCCCACCTCGTCAGCTTCTACTTCCAGCTCCACGGCGCCGATTTTGGCACCGGTGCAACAAACGACAGGTGGACAAGACCGCATCCATTTCTACATCCCCAACATGTGGCCGTGCCGTCAACAAGCACGTTTGGTCCGAGGGCAGCAGGGATGAGTCTACGCCTCTTCCTGGGTCGGCCCGTCACTGGGAAACACCGCAGAGATAGCGGAGCCGGTGAACATAGCCGCAGCTGCAAGAGTGAGGACAACCTCGGTGTCCAGCAGGCTGTCCGCGTAGAGCGGAGCATTACCACGAGCGAGGTGATTCGCGAGGTTTAGGCCTACATTTTATTCTCTTCCCAACATTTCCATCTTACCTTTCCTTTCTTTTACTTTTATTTTCTACATTGAAGTCTATTTTCCATTCTCGATGGTTGACGGGTACTTTCTTGATCCTGCTTCTTTTCGTTTCTTAATATTGTCCATTTATTCTAGCAGGCTCGTAAAGGTCCAGCGTTTTGTATTTACATTCGACCCAGTTGCAGCGCAACTTAATCGAAATGGTAAATACCTTTGTTACAGCTTTGTCAATGATGGGCGGTCGAACTCCTGTGCTATAGTTCTGCTAGGGGTTGATCTCCTCGTCAGACCCATTGTTTACTTCCCCTATTTTTCATTTTTGCTACTGGAATTTCTGCTGTCCCAAAATAAATTCATAATAAAAGTTGCAAAGACGGTCGTCCAATTCCTTCCTATTCATGTCTTTAAGAAAGAAAAGTAGCGTCAACCTCTCTTTCTCTTGTTAAATTAGGAGACATACACCAAAAAAAAAAAGTTCATCAAAACACACAATACGAACAAAGCGAACCATTATCATACTTCATAATTTGCCATTTCTACGACGATTGTCTCCTTTACCAAATATTGACATACCAAGTTTTCAGCCACCCGGATCTGTAGCACGGCCATATCCAACTCCGCTTAAGAGTCAACGCCTCTTAAGAATTTCATGTCCCATATCTCCACTCCGGCTCGAATAGCTTCAAAAGATCAACATTATTGTTGTACGGGCTCGCCACCAACAACAGAGAGTCACACAAATTATCAAACGACTGCTACACAGGAACCATGTTTGAGACAGCAAGGATGTCTTACGGGCACATGTCATGTACGTCGGGATATTTGGGTGTAAGTGCCACTCGTGCAGCAGCGACCACTAAACCAACATGCGAGACATGTTCAAACAAGGGACATGGGGCGACGGTGCACAACGTGACGGCAGTGGTCGTAGACGTGGTCGCAATCGTGACCAGGTGTCACGAAAATGGGGTTCACTCCCAGGCTTACACTACGTAAAGAAGGTGGGGATGAGAGAGGTTGCTCGACCAGCATCATCCTGACCACAGTCTGGCGACGTCTGTTTCACGGAGGCACATATTACCGAAACAAAGGTTTCTGGGGGTAACCTTTGCGTTTTGATGTCCAATTTAACAATTGTACGAGGATGCTTGCCAGCACACCTGGCCAAGGACACGGCATAGAAATAAAAACGACCGTGCTTTAAGGACATTTGGTCTAATTGCACAGGGAGAAAGCTCTGAAAACGCCGTACCAGCAAATGAAGACGCGGGATTTCACTGACATAACGTGGAAAAGACTGCGACACGGTCAATTTGAGTAATTAATGGCACATTGCACCAAAGACAATAATGTCCTGGAACCTGGATCCGGGGGAGACGGGACGGCAAGTCGGTGTAGGTGCGCGGCCTGCGGCCGTTTCGGTGAGCAAGGGGTCCTTTGGGTCCCAAGTCGCGGGAAATAGCAAAAGACCGGCTGGTAGGTGTACATCGTACTTGTTCTCCTTACAGCGGCATTATTTGATACAGGAGAACTTGTGCGTCGTGCTTCATACAACCACGGCAATTCCACCTCTTGCTGTAAAACGTATGAGGAAAAGCTAAGGCGAAACATCGACTGTACGTCGTATGTCGTAAGAGGATACTTCCGGCAGGCTGACGACGTGATATTGCGCGTTCGTTAAGTGCGTGCGCCCACAAAAGGGCGTGAAAAATCTGTCGAGGCCTGAGATACATGTGAGATGGGTGTTGTCGCAGTCTCAAGACCATCGCGATTTTAATTTATATATATATTTTTTTCTTCTGTTATTCACCGACCTCGCCAACGAAGTGAGTTTGACCACAGTGATGCATCCTCTAGGGGGCGTCTGGACATTGTCCCATTCTTCCCAGTTGTAGCCATCACAAAGGTTTTATCTTGTTTTGCACACGCCCCTCCATCTCGCTTCGCCCTGTTTTCTCTTTCGCTCATTGTGCCGGGTGGGATTCCCACTTTGTTTTCCCCGGCAAACGCATCCGTGGTTGGGCGGCAGTCCGAGCGAGCATGGCGTTCATCCCGTGCGGTCAGACCTTTTGTTTTCGCGTTTTTTCACGACACTCCAGCTCTTAACAGGTATGTTAAGGGTTTCCACAAAGTACGACGTGCACCGTTCCTTTGTCCCAGCCCATGTTAATACTGTCGTACTTCTAGAAGGTGTAGAAGGGCGAACAATAAACAATGGGGCACAACCCAAAGTGCTTTGTCTTTTCAGTGCCTCCCTGCCACGGCATCATTGCCTTATTATGCCAGATGACTTTTGCAATTCCATCTTTCTTTCTGTCTCTCTCTGCAATATATATCAGCGGAGCCGAGGTTTATTCTAGAATGCGCGAAGAGACAACCGCGTTTTCCAGTATCCAGTATTCAACATTGTCCGAGTGCTGTACTGTGTACACTGGTCTCATGTAAGCGACCTCGCTTCCGCACCTCGCGTACGGCAAAATTAGAGCCGGTCAATTCGGAGCGCGTTCGGTTCCGGAGAGTGGTTGCGCCGTAGGAACGGTGGAGTTGGTAGCGCCGGACATGAGGTCCTGTCAATTTTGTTGCTGTCGCTGCTGTTGGTGGACAATCTCTCGTTGCGTTTGTTCACACACTACGTGTACTCCGTACATCTATCTTCAATCACATCGTTCGGTGTGCGGCGAGCGTATATAAAGCCCTGATATACCTCCTTTACAGCGTATCTCTTTAGTTTTGCTCATTTACCAACTTTTCTTCAGCAAACCGCTTCGCCGCACCTTCTTTCCCCCCTACGAACGCCGTCCGAGCCAAACGAGCAAGAACAATGAGGACAGGGGGCCACAACAAAGCGGAAGAATCGAATCGGGTTGCCTCGAAAATGTGAGAGATGACCGGAAGAGGGTTGACGGACAGCCGCCCGAGACACCATGACACGTAATTGCGTAGTGAAGAAAAAGGACCACAAAATTGCGTGAGGATCGACGATGGCTGGCTGTAATCGGGCCATGACCACACGAAGGCGACCATTTGGGAGGAAGGGCCTATATGAGAGCCAGGTTGTTCGTGATATAGCTCACCAGAACGGTTAGGTAAGGGGCGTGAATATATGAAATATGGAAACAAAAAAAAAACCAACAATGCTTCTCACTGAAAATCTTAATAGGACGTCTTAAGAAACAGCAGACTGAGGGTGATCGAAAAACAACGCATGGCAAGCTGACGTGGGAAATAAACACTGTGTGATGACAAAACACACAGAGGTTGCAAATTGCGGCCGTTTTTGAAATTGCGAAATTGACCAGTTGACGACAACGCGACAAAATTGGAAACATGTCCACTTTCTCTCGTCCGTCTATTTCTCCTTTTCGACATAGGACGGGACATGATAATGCGCCTGTCACTGCAGTGATTACTGTGTACGTCGTAGCATACCGGAATATTGTGGTATTCAGCGCATCGAGTGTTGGATTTGGTTATCCTTTTTGCAACAGTCTCGCGACGTTGCTTCACGCGACGCGTAATTTAATTGAACAAAAGTATCCTGCCAAGTCAGACGACAAAGCACACAATGGAGACATCGCTGGCAAGGCTGCAGTGGCAGAGAATGCAGTGCATCCTGACTCCATAGTTTTCTCCATCACCTTCTCCATCTTTTTTTGCTCCGCCGACCTGCCTCCGGCTCTCAGACGTGGAGACGGATGTTGAGTAAAAGGCTGGGCTCGAGGCCTCTCGTACGTGAGACTACCGTTTGAAGTCGTATCGCGTCGTGGAGACGTGTCGTGTTCTTCTTGGGCTGAGACGGCTGGGGGATGTAATTTCCAACTTGGGGATGAGTGCCACCGAGCACAGGGCAGAGTCACAGTGAGCACAACCTTTTGATTGATGCGACAACGAATCCAGTAGAGAAAGGATGGACACCGGTCTTTCGAGAGCCTAGTATTCATAAACGACATCAGAGTTTTGACGTTTTGTCACTGTTTCGGCGGAAATTGAGAGATGACCGAGACTGGTGTTTTTGCTGTCGTCTGTGGGCTGCTTCTTGTCTCATGCCGGGACCTAATTCAGGAAGCACTCAGAAAAATGTCCAAATAAAATAACATGCCGTGCCGTCCTTGCAGATTGTCTTCCCACTGCTGCTTGTGTCCGTGTTTGGCCGTCTGCAACCCTCTGTACCGTGTCTGCTGCATCGCCAAAGGTCCACATTGGGCCACCTTGAGGCCGAGCTCCTCTCTTTTCGTCTCCATTTTTGTGCAGCTGCAGCAAAAACTGCCCAGACATGTTCAAGTCTGGAACTGTGTTAAGCCTCTCTCCCGTCTGGTGATATATAGAGAAGGATGGACAGTAGGAGGGTGTAAAGGAGTCGCATCGCGACGTGCTTAAAATAAACTCGGAAAAAACACGTAGCCGAGTCAGACGGCACGGCAGACGGCAGACGGTGGGCGGTGGGCGGTGGGCAACACGCGACAGGTCGGCCTTCACCGTACCAACAAACAACAGACATGCCGGGTACACCATAGCATGCAAGCGCTTTGGTCCAGTAGGACTCTCACCGCCGACAATTGGCAGTTTCAGAATGACCGCGTTGCTTGTCATTGAGAATGTTGATTAGAGGAACTTGTGGGATTTGTGGAGGTGCACTTGCAACCAACATCGCCAAAACGGGTCATCGACAATGCGTAAGCCAGAGTGCGTGTTGTCTGTTGCCCCTGCCCCTTTTCTGTTCATATCTCACCAACGAGCCACTGGGCCTCGTGTGTTCGGTGTTACAACCCAACGACGCCACCACATCCATCACAGACGGAATGTATGTCGAACGTCGTACGATATGAAATGTGCAAACACGCAGCATGTTGCACAACAGCCAAGTAGCTCTGGATCACACCGACTTTTATGCTTTGACCTTCTAGAAGGACTCTTTGTCAGACATTGTGTGACGGAGAAGCTGATTAGGGGCCATCAAAGACAAAAACGAAGAAAAGTACGGCAGCAGAGAGTAGAAACTGGAAAGGCCGCGCTCCCCGTTGTAACATGGGCCCGTCGGGTAGCAAGGACCACGGACGACGGCCGACAACTAACGGAACGGCCTAGACAAGACGAGGGGACACCGTCTTCCTCATCTCTCGCTCCATCGGAAATTCGCGTCAGCAATGCCACATGCAGACCGGCAGTCCTCTCCCCTTTCTCTGGTGGATTCAACCTCGGGTTGACAAAGTATCGTGACGGGAACAATTGTCTTTTTCTGAAACACGCTGTACACCATCATCGTAACGGCTTCATCAGAAGCAAGACGGCGGATGGAGGTAGAGAAAACAAAATATCCCAACAAGAAACAGGAACTGCCCTCGTGACGTTTCTCAGTGCCCTCAATCCTCCTTATTTCATCGTCGTTCTTTTGCTCGTGAATATCCCGCGACCGTAGTTCACCCTTACTTCCCCGCAAAAGGGACATCCCCCCAACAATTTCGCGTGTCTGACAGCCGAAGCACCCCCTTTTTCTACTCGTTTATTTTCGTAAAACGCGGGGGAGGGGATCGTGCAAGAGAGCAAAATCTATGGGGGAGACGGACAAAAGACACAAAACATTCACATGTCACGATGTTGGCTTGTTTTAACGTGCCATGTGTTTTGCCTCGTGAAAATGCGGGCGCGTCTGTCGGTTAGGGCATAGCGCGTGGAGAAATAGGCGATGTTAGACTGGAGCTTGTAATTACGGAGTAAAGATCAGTTGCTTTCCCCTCTCCGTTTGGTGCTGTGAAGACGACTGTCTTCGTCTGTAGCTTTCCTCTTCTTCTTGTCCCTCACATGTGGACGTCCAGATGTAGGCAGTTGACTGACCTGCCGTTAGTTTCGGTTTTTATTAATACATTTTTATTTTTTTGCTTTCTTTAATTTCTTTAATTTATTTTCAAGAAAGCATTCGACGTCATTTGCCAGTTTCGCGTTTTCGTATCTACGCCTCTTGCCTTCACGTCCATTCTCGGGGTGTCTTCTGCCCCTTTTGTCTCCATTTAACACATTTTGTTCCCCGTCGGTCCTGTTTGTCCCCATTTTCTTGCGTCTTGTTTCGTTTCCGCCTCTTCCCTTCTCACTGGTTCGCCATTTATCCGTCCTTTTTCCACCCCCTCATGCAGGCTCTTTCGGCAGCCCCCTACTTCTGTTCCTTTGGGTCTTCTAGCCGTGGGCCAGTTGGGTCTCCAGCCTCCAGGCCTCTGGCTGTTTGGGTCTCTCTATGGATCCGATGGATGCACTTTCGCGCGTATTACAGTGGGTTTCGATAGTCGCCTGCGTCTAGGAGCGAGAAACTTGCAAAAGGTCAACGGGGCTTCCGCATCGCGACCTAACTCGTTGAAAAATCTTGTAAAACGCGGTCCTGCATGCTGCATGCACTTCAATTTTTGACCCGAAGTTTGTCGGTGGTGTCCTTACGGATTTGGATCCCTTGCTTGTTCCGATCCTGGGTGTAGATATTACAGTTGACCGGGTCTGGAGAGGGCGTGTGCATGAAATAGAAGCGCGAGGTAGGAGAAACGCAGCAACAAAAAGGAAAACGAAAGATAAAACGAAGCCAAGACGGGACACGACGGTACAGCAACTGGGTCCTGTCCTGAGGGGCATGAGGGAGTCGACAACTCGGGATATCAAGAAGGAGGCTTGAAGACGAAATGTTCCCAAAAAAGGACCCCTTACCTCTTTTCTTTTTTTTTTTCCCGTCACCGACACCTTTAGTGCATTGGCAAAAGGATAAAGTTCAACAACATGTGTAAGCAGGCCAACAAGATCATCGTTCCTGTTCTGCGGCAAGGTTGGTCTCTTTCGTTGCCATCGTCAACATGTGCAATTGCTCGTATGTGATAGGCTCCTTGCAACCCGACCATGCGTTCTGCTGGGCTGTATCTTCACTCCAACAATCCCCGGCCACTCCAAGATGTCCGGAAACTACACCGACCGAGAAGCCCGGGCCCCTGTGATCACTTCTTTTTCTATATCCTTTTTCGTTGTTTTCTTGGTCGGCTATATTTGCTTCATTCTGTTCTTGCGGATTTCCTTGTGGATTTTCTCGATGGATTTTCTCTATATTTTTGTGGCCAGCGAGAAAAAAAAAAAGAAACGCGTCCTCCATATCCACATGTCGACGCACAATGCCCACAAACCCATGACCCAAGTCCACAGCTGAGTCCACAATCCTGCCTACTGTACCTCTTGTTGAAAAAGAAAGTATTCACACCAGTCCCCCCACCCAGGACGAGTCCAGTGTTTGAAAAGCAATATGGCTGTAAGCATGGCTGGAAAGGATGTGCAAGAAAGCAGTGTTCTGGACGACTGTGGGCAACGGTGGGCAACTGTGGACTGCAGCGGACTTCTGTGGACTGCCGGGGACTGCCGGGACTGTATGTCGCACGGAGGAAGGGAGTCAAGAAAGTGAGCGAAGCGACAAGAAAAGAAGCAGAAAAGGAAGAAAGGGAGGGGCGAACGGGCAACTGCTGACGATTCAAACGGTCGAAATGTCCCGACGATCTCTGCAAGGACTATCATCACTGCTTTTGTGATGGCGTTTTGCGATGAATGTCTCTCTTTTGGGCTTTGTTGGGGGGCCTGTTGTGTCAGAGTGTCGGTTTCTGAGGGGGACCAACGACAAGAGAGGCAGGCCGTTTTATCCATGCATGCACCGGAGCTCTGCAGCGCTCATCACAGCGCACATCACAGTGCACATCGTTGCCTGTTTGCGCTTGCTCCTCGGAGTCTCGCACAACGTTACCCGACCGCGACAGCGATGCCCTCTGGCCCTCTATCGCGGAGTCGGCTGAGGATTACGTCGTACTGAGGACTGCACGACCTCACGACATCGTCACTGCTCTTTTCAATGCAGTGTCCTTTTTGCTTGGTCTCCAGCTACCCCACTGCCACGAGGAATTGACGAGTCGGGACGCGTCGCATAGAAAAAGGACACTGCTTTGGACCATCTGCAGGTCCTATGGAACAGGCCAGAAAGGTCGACCAAGAGAAACTGAAGTACGAAAGGCTGCAGCTCAAAGTGTAGAAACTGTGGAAGTACCACTACTCCGGAGAGGGTCGTCTCTTTCCAGCGGACCCAATCCCTCGCAGGATCTGTTGGCCCTGGACGGCGGTCCATTTGTTCCCTGTTGTTCTCGCTCACTCCGTTTGAGTGTTCTCTCCTCTTTTTGTTGCTGTTTTGTTGTTCCTTGGGTTGCATCGCGTAGAAGCCCATGAGGCACAGCAACAGAGAGCCCAAAGGAAGACATACATGTACTTACAAGATCCTTCCTCGACTTTCGTACTCCATAATAGTACACACCAAGGTCCCTGGTCCCTGGTCCCTGGTTGCCAGTTACCCAGAGATACCTAATTGGGAATAGTCCACTTCCCGTGCGCAACACCCCCCTGCTCCGAGTTGTTGTGTCCCCCTGGCCCCTTCTTTTCTGTTCCTTGCCCTACCTGCCTGTCACGCCTGTTCACCTTCATTCTTCCTTTCCCCACCCGTACCTGGCCTGGCTCCTGGCTCTCTGTTTTCCTAACATCCCCGGGCCAATAGGAAAACCTTGCATTGTGTTAGTGCCCCAGTTTTTTCCTTTTCTTTTCGTCTTCATCGTTTTGCGTCTTCTTCTCTTCTTCACTTCCCCTTCCAGCCTTCTTCTACCTCTGTCCACACTTCCACTCTGTGGCAGGGCTTCCCTGGCCGGTTGACCGCTCGCCTTGTTTGGCGCCAGGTGCGGCAATTCTCTTAGGACGGCAGTAAATTTTGCTGTTGGCCTGGCCCTGGTAGACTGTTGCCCGTTTGCAAACGTGGGTGAATCCTTCAGGGGCAGAAGAAGGGGTAAAAGGAGCAAAAACCACTCACTAAATGGGCTGCCCTGTCCCCTGTCTCTGATGCCAGCCTTCATCGTACAGGGCATTGGAACAGAGCTGCCGGCACGAAAATAGCGTGGCCAGGCCTCTCTTGGCTTGAGCTTGCTTCCGCTTCTGGCTCTTGCGGTATTACTGCGTGCTCGCTTGTTGTTCCTGCATTGTCTTGAACGCTCGCCAGTACGAAGCAGTATGGGATACTCATGCTCATCCTTATCCTCTGGGGGCTAAGCGCTGACGAACATCCCGTCTCGCGTGCCCTGACGGCAAAAAGAGGCGCTATTTGCTAGGCAATTTTCTTCTCAGGGCATCCTACCCAGTGACTTGATGTTGACATCCTGTGACGCCTGTCCTTTCTTCGGCAGCTATGGCGGCTTGGCCCAACGCGCCAACAAAAATGTCTGTATCTGGCATGGGCTGCTAAAATAGAACCGTTTTATCACGTTGTGGGTTCTGGAGCGGTTTGCACGTCTTGCGTTAGTCTATGACAACATTGGTTTAGGGAGTCCTTTTTTGAGGGGTTTGGCGTCACAACAAACACGGAGAAGGCTACCCCTTTTCTTCCCGTCGATGTTTTTCTTTCTTCTCTGTTGCACCTCTGGCGAGATGATCTAAGACATCCGTTACTGACTTCAAAATCAGGTCAAAATAACAAGCGGCCAAAGCTTGAGGGGAAGGTGGCTGTCTGTGCGCATTTTATTGATGTGGGTTGACTATCGACAGGAGCCGAAAAAATGTCAAAATTAAAACAAAAAAAATCGCAAGCCAAGGAATTTGATGGCTGCTGCAGCCAGGACCATTTATTGTCAGTGTCCGTCGCATTTTCCGTACATGTACAGTCTTTTTCCACCACACGGAGGATATCAAGAAAGCCGCAGTCAAATAAACCCTGCATCTGCCCCTTGAAGTATTCTTTCGTTTTGAGAAAAGAGGTAAGATTACAACAAGGTGAGAACTGATCGAGATGCACTATCCGGCACACTTTCGATAACCCAAAGCACCTGACGCTTGGCGTGGGGAGTCGACTTGAAATCCTTTTCCATAGTTTGCTTCGTCCACCTGAAATGCTGTGCCCAAGACTGACCCCCAACCTCTCTCCATTGAGGTTGTCAGCTTGCTTCTTCGCGTCGTTTTGCCTCCTTCCTCTTCCATACGGAGCTACTGGACATCTACCATTCCAGGCGTAAAGCACGTCAACATCCGCTGTAACACATCCGTCGTCCCTTTTCGTGTCGTTCTTTCGTTGCCCACCCAGTTCCTCGGGACACGGTAGTCTTACGACTTGCTTAAACAGTAGCCGTCACACAGACTCCATACGGAGTACAACCATACTCTGATGCCATACGATGTCCATTGCTGACAAGCGGACAGGAAACTGTTGTCTGCTCATATCTCATGTTTTGACTGCGTGCGATTTTGCCGTTTTGCTGCCGCGTTTATTTAGTACGGTCCCAGTACACCTCCCAGCACCAAGGAATACAATGGAGACTTGCAGACGAGTGGCGCCAAGTGGGTGGACGGTGCGCATTGTGGGACATTTTGTCTGCACCCTGACATCTGGCGCCAGATTGAAAACGAAGCTATCGATGAGGCTCGATAGCTGACCCAGTTCCAGGATGGAAATATGGCGTGTGCGGCGTACAGAATGTAAAGAGGGGAGACGCGGAGACGAGGAGACGAGGATATGAGGGAAAGTCGAAAATAAGGAACGCTGGACGAGCTGACTGCAAAGTTATCCATTCGAGCAAGTGTGTGTATACGTCGTATGGGTATCCTACACTTATCAGCCCCCATGCTGTGATAATGCGCGGTTACCCGAGCGTCGTGGGGGTTCTGCATGCCTACAGAGTTCTGTGCAACCATGCAGGCTGCTTTTGTCCGTCATGTGCAGTGATTGAGTTCTGTTTGCCCTTGTTTCCTTCGCCTTTCCCTTTTGCAACACGAATTTTCTCCCGAAGACCTACATCTACATGTACTGCCGGTCCGCGGAGCAGGCCCACGATAATGTCCACATTGACATGCACGATTGGGACCTTGTGTGTGGACTGGGCGTTAGTGTCTTGTCTCCTGGTAAGACATGCCCGCCCCGAGCCCCCCACAACCACGGAGCCTGTCCGGTTGGGAGAAAGAAAGGAAGAAAAGGGAGAAAAGGAAGGAGACCACCGAGACATACAAAGGAAGCTAATGGCCAAAAGAGTTTGACGACTCCAAGAGACGCACAAAAGTGAAACCAAATCGGCGGAACATCGACCAAATGAGCGACATCACCGCCTTATGGAGATACCTTGTTTCTCTCCGCCCTTCCACTACCCTTTCCTCCTCTCGGAAGTTTTCCGTTAATGCAAGGACAAGATGCAGTCGACGCAGCAGAGACATGAGAGTTTTTGCCCTTTGCTCTTATGTATGTGTTTTTCGTCTTCTTTTTATTTTATTTTCCTTCGCCTTTTCGTCTGTGACGGACACCTGGTTCGGGGCCTGACTGGCTCGTCACATTTCTTCTTCGCATGCAGGGGAGATGCTGGACTGGAAATAATGGTCTCCTCGCTTCCTTGACCCCCCCTCGGTTCTACGACCGCTGTTTGAGCTGCTTCGTATTCTCTCTTTCACACTTATCTCTGCCGATCTGTTTCCCAACACCAAGGTTCTTCTATATCCGCACGAACTTGCGCAATACGATGGGGTTGGGTTACTTCGTACAGTCGGCAACGCAAATTACGACGAAGGAGAAATAAAAGAGGAGAACGTGGCAGGCATTCGCAAAGACAGGGAGTGGACAAAAGAAAAAAAAACAGAAAGAAAAACAGAAGGTAATGCCGTCGCGACGGAGTAAATGGCGAATTAGGAAACTGCGAGGAAACCAGAAACAGGGCTCTCGGGGCCAGGCCCGCGGATCGTTGTTTAAAAACAACAAAACCACAGGGGACAAGAGGGGGCTTGGATGCCACAAGGCTCCGCTTCTTCTCGCATCTCCGAGTTCCCGTTCCCAGCAATACATCCTACGTAGACATGGGGGAGTTCTTTCTGGAAAGCTGAAATGTACACAGTAATACATACTACAACTGGAGCCGGACGGGACATGGCGACTTGAGGACAGATGGTCATGATGTGGCAATTAATATGCGGAGAGGGCATACTATAAATAACGTTAGATGACGGCACTGTCCGGTTTCCTGGTATCCGTCTTTTTACCGTCACGGAAGATATTTTGGCGAAAGTAAATTGCGAGTTGCTGAAAACTGCAGGTTTTTGATAATTTACTTCCTAATTAGTTTACTTCATTGAAATTGAACCAGCAACTAAAAAGACGAGGGGAAAGTCATTCCGACGAGAGTCTCTCCGCGGCTTTGCACAGCTTGATGTCGCACGGGCCAATGAAATCCAGACCACCATGAGTGTGTACACAATATTACGTCGTACGCATACCCATTTCTGACAACTACTAGGAGTGATCCGACAACGTTTGGTCGCATTAGAGCTGCACCGGGGACCGGCGTCGTGGTATCGAAACTGGAAAAAAGAAAGGACTTTCGTTAAGAAAACGCAACATGAACGATTGCTGACGACAACAATCAAATGGAATATCAATGAAACGAAGGCAAGGCCAACGGAGGAATAGTAGAAAAAAAGCATAGGAGCGGTGAGAACTGCAGTGCTGTGTTGGTAAGACTGATCACCGTGTGATACAGCAGAAAAAAAGAAGAAAAAGATAAGAAAACTGGTCGACAGTGAAATGCAGCTGAATACGAAGCGAAATTCATTGTCCTTTCTTCCCCCATGCTTTCGTCACATGTCTTGCATGTGGACATTGTACTTTGGAGCAGTGCCGGAGCTCTTTAGAACATCTGTGATATCGAAAGCATGTGGCACTGTGAAATTGCGTACGCCCCCTCCTTGTCCTCCTTCCGAGAAAGCCAGGCCATGCGCACTTTGCCATGGGTTTTTGTTTTTTTAATTGCCAGACACGCCATATATGTCAAAGCCATGCTCCGCCAAGACCATTGTTGACATATGTCCTCCAAGCCCCCCCGCCCCTTTTACTCCGTACTCCGGGCCCCCATTCAGGGGTGTTTTCGAGTGCCGTGCGACAAGTGCGACCAAAGGACGCCGATGACAACGGACAGCGGCTGTGGCTTTTGTTGTGGATGGGGGTCAAGGGTGCTGGGTGGACCAGCCGAGTTGGGAGAGGCTGTACAGTCCCATTCCTTTGCCAACTATTCTCACTTCGGCTACCTCCAATGTCTTTCCAACAACCGGATTCGAAAAAGGTCAAGATGATATTGTGACCCTTTTCGCCAGCACTGTGCTTCGTATGCATGGAACAATGAATAGAATGAGGGATCTGCAAGAATGGAAAGATGAAATGGAGCAAAGAACCAGCAAATTTAAAACGGCGGGTACGAGGGAAAGGTGACAAAGGAAAAGGAAGGAAGAAAGAAAGCGAAAAAAAGGAGAAGTGGGTGTGCTAACGAGGGAGGGATCTTCTGATGCTGCCCGATGTCTTGTTTTTTCGAGCTTTTCTTCATTGAGTCTCAGTACGGTCGAGCAGTACAGTATAGTGAAACATATCACGGCCCAGCACATCTTCGAAACAAACTATCATGCTCTATTTTTTTCTCTTGGCATCTGGTATGCGTGTCGCACGTCTGAATCGGTACAAGTATGGAGCAATTGTTCATAATGTCTAGTCCAAAATGTAGATATAAAACACAACACCAACACTAAATAATTGCATATGCCAGCTTGCGGTACTTGCATCTTGTTTCGGGTATGAATGCGTAGTAGACCGTGGCTAGGGAAGACGCAGCGACCGTGATATAGCCGTCGTCGTCGTCGTCGTCTTTGTGTCGTCTTCGTTGTGGGTTTGTGTTCGCCACCGCAGATTGCTCATTTTTCTTGTCGGGTTCCGCCGTGATTACCAGGACCGGGTATCTTGCATTTCTCATGGACTCATGTTCGGGGTATTGGGGTTTTTTCTGGATCCGTGTTTTTCTTCTTTTGCGCTGTTTGCCTCTGTCTCGTTGGTGTAGGTTCTCGCTTTCTGGTCTGTTTGGATTTGTTCAATGCCCCATTGTGGGTGCCCACAAAAGAAAGACAGGTCCCTTTGAAATTCCACAAGTGCCAACAGGGAACAGGCCACCGAGAAAATAGTCCTGAAACACGTTAAACTCCACATCCCATGTCGCTGGAAGTCGAAAAACAGAAAATGGGTAAAGATGTTCGTTCGTATTACCCTTTTAGGCTTCAGTGGCCATTGACGGCTGTTGCAAGTATGCCTTTCTCTTTTCCTTCAGGTGCCAGATATGAATTGTACGGAAGTTGACTGAACCGACTCGTACCAGTGCCGAGCAAGATTCGGGGAGTCATATTTACCTACCTGTCACCAAGAGCACAGACTCGCGATGGCTTGTCTTCTTCCTCTTCTTTCATCTCTCTCTCTCTCAGTCTCCGTTTTTCTTCTTTTCCCCTCTCTGCTTTATTCTTCATCTTCTCTAAGTTCTTTTCATTCATCTTGGAGATAAGATCATCCTTGTTATCTTCAAGGAGTCGATTGTATTGTAGAAAATCATGGAAGCAATTTGCCAGGTGGAAAGGACACAGAACAAACAGGCAACAGGAGAGACATCGACGGAGTTGACCGCTAGGGGTGGCGGAAGTACAATCGAGAGAGACGGCCAGTGTCTACTCAGTGCTTTCCTCTCTCCTTTTCTCCCTCTTTGTCGATCTGCCACGCGCCGGTGCACCGAGTGAAGAAAAGGAACAAAAAAGATCGTCGTTGACGTGGGTCAGATTGGGATATTCATGGCGTCGATCTCTTCTCTGCCGGCTTCCACAAATCCACCCCAAAACACCGAGGAAGAAAAACGATTCATTCGCTTGTACCCGGCCGGTAGCAACTTTGGGTTGTCGTGCAAACAGCTTCCTTTTGAGGTGTTTCTGTCGAAACAGGACGCTGGAAAAGGCAAGGTCTACGCTGACATTTGTCTTCCTTGTCAACTTCACATTGACCATTAATAATATGGTATCCGCCAGAATATGCCTACCAATAACGCGTTTGTGTTAATCGTGGGCAGGAAATGTCATGGCACTGGAGTATGCTGGAAAACACCTGGAAAATTAACCAAAAGTAATACGATGTAGGTATCTGGAGGTGTGACATCGTTGGCCCACCTCATGTCTCTGTCCATTATGTCTTGCGTGTCTGCCTATGCCGTAAGACGACATTAATGGTCCCATACTAAATCATCCATAAATGTCTTCTCCTGCCCAACATTTCGGGCAACAAGGGATGGCCTGAAGGAAATGATCAACGAGGAAGCCAAAAGAAAAAAAGATCCAAAATGACCTGATAGGCGTGCTTTTTTAGAAAATGAACCAAACCATAGTCGAACTTTGTCGCCCAAATGGCCTGAGAAACCTCCAATGTCACATTGCCAGTGGAAGCCAGCAGCCAGCCTTTGTGCCCTATTGATATTGGGTTTGTTTGCTTTTCAGTGCTCAACAGCACTGGGACTCACTGGGAGACTGGGAATAATGTGGACTCCAAGTGATGGGTCATTTGTCTGTGCCCAGACGTAACATTTTCTGGTTTTGTAAGGAGACAGCTAGACACCTCGGCCCACCAAGTGCTGATCAGTATCTTCCCCCCCCCCCCGCCCATTTGAATTACGCAGCACGACATTATGTGTATGTGCTGGCGAACCCGATAAAATGGCTCCATCTTTTTGGGTGATTTAAAATGAAGATTGTTCGATTGCCACGAGGTTTGGTCGGCCTTGCCGTTCTCTCTGAGACGAGCACGGTTGAAAAGAGATCTTTGAAGATCTGTTTTGGTTCAACAGTTTGAGTTATCAGTTCATCTGTATTGAAGATTAGTCTCTAACGCAAGCGCAAGTTTTGGCCAAAATTCATTCGTCTTCATACCACACAATCTGTCTGCAGTGGGACTCTTCCTTTGGGCTTTTTACTTTACCTTATTCGTCGCCTGTGTTTGGGTTCCATGTACGACAAACAACAAACAACATACGAGGTACGGAATTAACTTGCTCAAGGTCTAGGCGCTGTAGTTGCAACTGAAAGGGGTTTCTCCCCTGCGAGACCTGCCTCTTCAACATCCATGTTGCGTGTCTCCAAGCCTGGCCTCGACATTTTGTGCTCTCGACGGCCTTCACTCCTTGCTCTTGCCCTTGCCTTGTTACTGTTGTACCCAGACACTGCGCGCAGTGCTGGAAGATACCGACGTAAAAATGTTCGTGACAGAGGAGGTGGCAGTGACGCGACCGCTGACACTGCTAGGGATACGACTGTGATGAAGGGACTGTAAACCAGCGGAGGCAAGACACCGTCTACCCATCAGCATCCCCACGGGAGAATGTTGTACACTGTGCCCGGTACAGACTCTTAACGGAGAGATCCTTTAATGGGGTCCTTTTTGGACACAGTGCAGATACGGAGCTGGATGTTAAGGCAGGGCGGTGCAGGGCTACACAGGAGAACGAGTGGCACTTTCTGCAAGAGACAAGCAGTCATGACCCACAAATGCTCTGACAGACGCTCATGGCCGCTCCATGGCCCGCCCCCCCGGGATCCCTTACTTCGTCGAGAGACATATCGAGTTGGGACAGCGAGCTTGTATCCGAACCAAGTATCTCACTTCCACAAACGCTTCCCCACGGACATGGAGCCAGATGCACGCAAGGCCAAGGGGTGGCCACGATTGATAAATTGGGCACACCGTATGCGGGTGTACGATGGGATGTGGGAGCTGGGCTATGTCTGGGTGAGACTGGGGGCGGGCGAGCGAGGAGAAAGTACGACATAAAGTGAGAGGAGACTTTTGGAGAGGTATCATCGGGCGTGTTCTTTCGTCCGTCACGCCGAAAAAGAAACCAAGGAGAATATCGGGAAGGTGGCCCGCCGGAAGGTGTCACCTACGTTACTTTTCTTGCGTTGCATTTGGGAAATACCCCGTAGAAAGCTGGTCGTTCGCACCTCCCCGTACATCACTGAACGACAGGGCCGAATTAGAAAAAGTGTAGAAAGTGCGAGTCGACGGGAACCCCCCTAGCATCTATTCCTTACCCATGCAAAGCAGGGAAGGAAGCAAGACGCAGTTGCCTTCCTGGGTTTCGCTTTTATGACACGGAGAATAACAGGTTGCAGGAGACGCAGAAAACCTTGACCAAATTGGCAGCTACGAACGAAAAGAACCTAATTGTCAGCGAGACTGATAAGACACAACTGATTCTCCGCACAACTTGGGGAAGGACAAACCGGTTGTACCTGGCCACACAGTCCCAGGATTCTGTCACGGGCGGGGCCGCAAGAGGCGGCTACAAGAGGATGCAAAATAGGTACTGACAGACATTGTTCCTTTGTTCCTGCCTTGCTCTCTTTTGGCCATCCAGGAACGCCAGGAACGCTCCTTCTTACGCAAGTGTGGTATGTTATCAAAGCCAACCTCCGAACCCAACTGGTCGCTCCTTCTTCCCCTGTCAGTCAACGCAAAAGCCCGCAAGCTTGCCCCTTCCTCGTAGGGCAATGCAGCCACACTTTCCCAATTCGGCCGCTTCCTGACGTACGACGTAGTATTTTCTCATTCTCTGCATGCATCCTTCTCGCGCTCTCTGCGACGTATTTCGCGCCTCGCATTGTCTTGCTCTCCACCACTTTGTCAGACGCTCATCACCAAACACCAGCCCCACCCCGTCTACCCTCTTTCGACGTGCACCATGATCGAATGATACGTCTGCTCTTCCCTGTAAGCGAACACTTTGCTATTTTGCGCGCAATTGACGCTTCGCAGTTTACATTGTCGCCTGGCGTCGAACTTGGCTGCTTCGCTAAACCATATGACATTTAGACAGGCAGACGGCGCTGTCTGTAATTGCGAACGGGCTAATATGCGACAGAGACAATAAGGAACCAACATGCGTCCTGCCAGCCTCCCAACGGCGGCGGTGCCTGATGATGGCGGCGGCTCCATCCATGAGGGTATGCTCCAATTGCACGGCCCTTTCTTTTGCTAAGTTGGAACACACGCAAACCGAGGGCTTTTTGATCCGTGATGAGTAGGAACTAAGACAGTGCTGCAAAGGGCCGACTCGGGTTCTCGCACGGAGACACTTACTCTCTCGTAGCAAGCCCCTGTCTCGCTTTGCGTTGCAGAGAATTCCCTGGCGGTGGTTTCTTCATCGCCGGCGTTCCTGGCTGGTCTTCCGCAGCTCCTTGACACTGAGAAACGGCGGCCATCCCCAGTTGGGACATGGAAAGCAGGATTGCAGCTAACACGACACCAGCCAGCGAGCTATTCTCCCTCTGGTGTAGCCTTTCCCCAGTTTTCCAAAGCTTCTAAGCAGGGGTGTCCGTTGTCCAACATGCTGCAACCTTGGGTGGGGGAGACAGGAGAAGAGAAGCGAGGAGGGTTGGTTCCACCTCGTCGCTGTCTTTTACTGTACGAGGTAATACGTCCTATCCCTCTCTCGTCTCCGTCGCCTTTCTCGCCTCGCTTCACTGGTCTGCGTTGACTGTTAGCAGCCCGTTGTTGGCAACAACCTCAGAAATGCATTGTCTCGTGGATGCTCGCTGGGCTCGTTCCATCAAGTCTCACAACGGCCCTGTGAAGGCTTCCACTGCACAGAAGAACTCCGCAGACTACGATACAGTCCAGGCAAAGGGCCCATCAGTTCTCCTTTCGTTGTCGATCACTTCCTTCTCCTTCGTGGCCGTTGTTTTTGAAACAGGGACCTTTCTCGACGGAGCTCTGGTTTCTCGTCAACCGCTTGTTGTTCAAAAACTGCCGCCGCTGCATAGAACCAAGAGACCCTGCTTTCTCCAAAGCTGGTGCGTCCTTTGCTTCGGCTCTGCGTCCTCGCCTCTGCTTCCATCCCCTTGCAACTCATGTCTCCTTGCCTCATGCTCATGTTCGCTTCCCCTCACAGCGAACCCAATACCGCGGTTGTCGCCGCCGGCGGTCCTTCGGCCCATCATTGCATCTGCCCGTTTCCTCCTCGTGTGTTTGTCGTTGAAAGGAAGAACAGCAGAGTATTCTCGCATGTGTTGATGTCTGCCGGTACAATTGAGCCATCCTTGTTTGCCCCCTCGCATGCTTGTTTTGACAGATTTTGGTAAGCGGCCATATCTACGACGCAACTTCCCTATTTTATTATTGGGCGCTGAAATAGCGATACCGCACGGAGTGAGATATCTTGTCCAGTGATGGTATGACTTCGTTATGTGTTTCTCTTTTCTTCACCATTTTTGTTCGCTGCGCACAGGCGCTGGAGAAGCAGCGCACGTCCAGTCCAGCCTCTGAATTTGACTTGACCAACAGAGTGTTCAACACGGTTCGTTCAGCAAACAACAGAGACGATCCACAGAAACGCGACCCAGAAGCAATCCTGGACCTGGCAAGAAAACGAGAAAGAAAGAGCAAGGGAAGAGGAAAACGGCGAAGGAGTGAGAAACACGGCCCACCGTTAGCGTTTCTCTGTCTCGAAGCCCACCCCCTCCCCCAGTCCCTCCCTTTCCTCCTTCAAGACACCCCCCAAGCCACCGACTGCCTGGACTACCACCACCTCTCCGCAAACCGTTTCTGTACCACTTATTTACGGAGCAGTCTTGTCACCCAGTGGACTCTTTTTATTTTTTTACCCAAAACCGGCCGTCTTTCCCTCACAATCGAACTTTGCTTCCCTTGCTCTTATTCTCTTCCTTTTCTCTCTCATTCTTCGATCTCAGCATTGTATGTTTACACGTCGACCTGATACATCGCCACTCATTAAGTTTGTTCCTTCAGTCATTCTCTATACACACGCCGCCGATCTCACGACTTCGTTCACAACATCTTCATCACTCTTTCTCTCCTTCAAAAGTACGCTATCTGTATGACGACAACACGACGACAACAAGTGCAATAATAACCGGCGGTTTCAGTCTCAAATGCACCTGCTTCATTTTTGGCATATTGACATCAACGGCACATACTCACCCAGACACCGCCATGCCTTCTTCCATTAACCGTTCAGGTAGCATCTCGGAGCTGCTGGAGCCCGCCATGGAAGGCCCTCCATCACCAGAGACACTCCGGGCCATCAGCAACCAGATGCGACTTGCTTCGACCGCGGACAAGCACCAGAGCCAACAGAGTCAACAGAGCTACCAAACTCACCACAGCCGCCAAAGCCATCAGACAACGTCTTCCGGATCATCGTCGCTGCGGTCATTGACGTCCGTGGACCGTCCATCATGGGACAAGTCCTTCGACAACAGCTCCAGCCTCTCGCGCAAGTCCTCTGGCCGGTCAACAAGTAGCACAGCACCCCGTGACCGTCATGAAAGCGTGCAGATTTTTGGCAAGAATATCTTCGGCAAGCGTGGCATATTACGTCGAGAGAGCAGCGCGCCGAGCTCATCCAACAGCTCGCTCCATTCAGCCGAGGTCCCTTTCGAGACCGGCATCGCTATCTCGTCGCCGCCCCCGCCACCACTGCCTGCCGCTTCGTCAAACGCCCTGCCTACAAGCAACTCGATGCCATCTTTCTTCAGCCGTCGGCGAGCAGCAAGCAAGTCGGGTCCGTCTATCGAGGACCTGGATGGACGCCGCCGTCTTCAAATCTCAGGACCGTACAACTTCCAGCACTTGACGCACACTCATAAAGAGCAACTGCCCAACCTGCAAAGAGGTAGCCGCGTTGCCCTGCAGTCTGAATTCGCCTTGGCTCAGTCTGCCGCGCCCCCCGTTGATGGCAAGCTGCTGGGCATCCAGACCGAGAGCCTGCACTTTCCCAACTTCTCATCGGAAACTCTGCCAATCGACGAGAATGCCGTTCTTGCCACTGTTCCGCGGCGATCGGTTATGCGGCCACACGCAGCGTCCGTCTCGTCGGTCTACCCTCCGTTGCAGCTCAACTATACCAAGTCCCAGGACCAGCTGCGGATTCCGCCACCGCGGCCACCACGATCACCTGCTGAGGCATCGTCCTTTTCTCCTCCAATCCCGCCCCCTCGGTTCTCGAGCCGGGCATCTCTCCGCCCTGGAGACTTGGACTCGATGACGACCAGCCCTCCCCGGATGGAGCGCCCACGCACAAGCGGCGGTTTCCGCCAGCCAACGCCCACGGTACACCCATATGCGGATATGCCGCGCCCATCACTGATGCACTCGCATTCGTACTCGGCAGACATGAACGTGCCGTCATTTGTGGACACACGCCGCTTCTCACAGATGCCAGAGGTGTTCATCCCTCCCTCAGCCGTTGCCCCTGCCACTGCTGCCGCTACCTCCCCTTCGGCCACACCCGACGACTCGAACTGGCCCCTGGCTGCCCCGGCAGCCGCCTCCACGTCTACGTTTGACATCCTCCCTGGTGTTCCCGAGGAGGAGGAGCAGGTGTACAATCAGCGTAACAGCGTGCGCAAGTCGCATATGAGTGTGGCCAGCAACAGGTCCTCCCTGCGCAAGAGCCACTCGCTGCCACTTCTTCAGCAGTTCCCTCAGCCGCAGTCGTCCACTGTCCAGCGGCCGCCGAGCGCGGCATCCGATACCTTGGGCCGCTTCGACCTCATGGCGGCGCAGCGGTTGATGCGCGAGGATAACTACTCTCATAACGACGATGACGATTCATTTGCCAAGGCCAACTGGGAGGACGACATCGATTACTGCTACGAGCACGAGATCGAGGCCGACTGCGAATACGCTTGGGACCGCCCCTCGATGGACCTCTCTCGCGAGGAGGCCCTTTCAGGTGTGTCCGTCCATGAGAACAACAAGGGTGGCCATGCGGTCACCCATGCGTCCAAGACGACTATGACATACGCCTCGCCGCATATGCTTAGCCCGGGCTGCTTTGACATGCCGGCTCTGAGCCCGGCCAGCCAATCCTCGATGGTCTCAATGAACGAGGCTGTGACGCCCACGGCTCTGTCCATGCGCCGGCCGCCTGGCCTGACGATCCAGACCGGTGTGCCGGAGGAAGATGCGCTGCGGCCAATGCAGCGGTTCTTCCACGGCCGCAGCGGTTCACGCGGCTCCCGTGCGTCGAGCTTCAAGGAATCTCACGGCTTCAACCTCTCGCCGAGCCTGTTCATCCCTGGCAACGATAACTACGAGCAGTTCCGGCCGCCGGTTCGCGGTGCACCCGTTGGCTTCGCCATCGGTGCTGAAGAGGAGGATGAGATCCCGACATACGTGGAATCGACGATGACCATGAACAAGTCCATGCTTTTCATCCCGGCGCGCACGAGTGCTTCGACGACGGCAAGCCACGACTCCCGGGACTCCGTTCTGTCTGACCGGCACATCTCGGCCAACTCCACGGCTACGGATCTTACCCGCCTGACCATGAGCACTGCCTCGATCGAGGACCTCATGTACAAGAAGGACCTCGAGGTTCCTCAGATCTAAGCAGTGACATACATATTCAAATCAAATCCAAAAAAAAAAAAAACGTCTCTTGATGAGACCAAGGACGATGGAGCATATTGTGCAAGCCGCTGTATGCCAACTCCATGAATCCTACTGTTTCTCATTTTGTACCTGAGCCACATTCCCGGCCTCATCGGTACAAGTCACTCTTTACAACAACTCCAAAAGCCACCGTCTTTTACTTTCATTGCACTTTCCTTGATACCTTTTTGCTGTTCCCTTTTGTTACATTTTTCAGGTTTTGCTTTTATCTCATGGGGGTCTTTTATCATGGCATTTGCATCGCCAGGGGTAGGCTTGCCCCGCGAAAGCAATTGGTCAGCATCATTGTCTGGGTATATTTTGGCTTCCTATCTGTCGTTTCTGGTTCTCCTTTTTTCATTTTTGTTTATAGATCTTTTTAGAGTCGCCTATACCTTCATCACGGTATCTCTTCTGGCGGACGTAACGTTTCACGACCCCCAATTGTTGTTACTACTATGCAATCCCGTTCCAACTACCATCACTCTCCTTTTTTATAACAACATCAAAATTTCCTTTTCTACCTTCTCATTTTTTGTACTTGCAAAATAAAATTGCGGTGTCCTATTTCTTATGTTGCCCTTTTGACCTAGAGTGACAGAAGGCCATTATTACAGCCTCAATTACCAAGCTGTAAATTTCAAATATCAAAACAAACTTTCACAAAACAGCCGCTTGTTTTTATGTGAACACTTTCAACTGCAGTAGTATACGAGTATGGTGACGTTCAAATAAACTTATTGAGCGAATGTGGTGTAAAGCTGGCATCATTGGAATGCTGGGGGACGTTAAACGAATGAATTTGCACGTTCAAGTTCAATCCTTATGTATTTACACTTTCCCCTCGCTAATACTGGCACAGCATCTGCCCAGTCCATTCCAATGACTGGCGCCATCGAGCCGGCGGACTTGTCCCTTCTTCCAACCTACCACCGTGGCCAATGCGCGTGTGTTGGAGAAAGTCTTGGCCTTTAGAAACTGGTATCGTTGGGGCCGTGTAGGCGAAAGCGGCCTGACCCCAAGAGCTGCGCAACGTGTTGATGCTCGGTGTTACTGTGGTCTTTTGCAGACAATGCTTCGGAGATTCGAAGGTCGCAGGAGACGTAGCGTTTGTTTCTGCTGCAACAATCTTGACAGCGACGATTTGATTGTTCTTTTAATGCGCGGTGAGGGCGGCTCAGCATCCATATCGCAGTGATATCGATTGTCTATTGTATTTTGCCATTATTGACAACTGTGAGAATGGCAAACAAAGCGATGGTCACGTCAGGAAACTCTGGTATTTCAAACCCCCGTGCTGAGGAATTGGTAGACGGATCGTGAAATTGTCGCATGGGTGAAGCCCACCTTCAGAGACGCGTTGCCTGGAATACTATGTCGTACATTGGTTCAAGGACAAAGAGTGGGTCTTTAGAAATGAGGAATGGTGGGTAGAGACGGTCTGCGGGTGGTGCCGAGAAAGGGAGAGGACCTGGGGCCAGGGGCGGCGAAATGCAATGAGAGAGAAGTACGGCAGTGAGTGACCAGCTGGATTTTCATTTGCCAATCGTGAATGTGCCGTGCGTCCAATGGGAATTGTCTTTGATGTTGTGGCTGGCCTGGAGTATACGAGTTGCAGAAAAAGGAAAGGAGAATTTGGGCATGGAAACAGGGGGTGATATGTCATTGAGACAAATGATACAGCGAAGAGAAAAGAAGCCCATCACAATTTGCGTTTTACCCGAGGCAGCTGAAAGCGAGACGTCTTTCAGACACACATACACACAAGAGGGCGAAGCACACACGGGCAGACGGGGTACGAAGTGGGCAAACAATAATGACTTGATGAAATAGTCGCCTTCTTTTTTGGGTACAAAAAGTAATATTTCAAGGTTTATGATTACGTGCTAGACGGCTCTCACTTTCTTTCCAGCTTCTCTATCCACACGACTAGGCAGCTGTACAGGCCGTTTGACATTTGGCAAGGGATGCAGCTCAGCCAGACCGGGCTTGAAGTGTCCCACTGGCAGTCTGGGGGAGAGGAATCTGGGTGGACGCCGATCTTTTTCAGATCTGCGTTTGTTTTCCTTTTCTGGGGTCATTCCATGCCACTCTGGCAGCCTCGTTCTTGAGCCTATATCTGACCGTATTGCTCGGCAGAAGCACCGAACGTCTTCCTGCTTTCGTTCTCTTTCGCATCTGGCGAGGTCGCTCCTTTCCTTACGCCATCATGTACTCTTCAAGTACATTACTTTATGCCTCAAAGTCGTGACTCGCTAGTTCTACTTTCAGAGGAAGATGCTCTAAAATAAAATAAAAACACCTCCATAGGAGACATAAAAGTAGCCGACGAGTTAACTCGTGAGATTTTGGGCTTGGTGCTCCCATTCCCCTTTGTGTTATACCCACCCATGCTTTCGCTTCAACATCTGGCTCCGGTATAGCCAGTAGCGTTAATCGGAGAATTATAATGCAACAAAAAAAAGGCTGCAGTACTACGTTATACGATAAACGACTGCGACAGGAACACGGTAGATGCAACCGCAAAAGGCTGTGACCGAGGTACCGCACAAGGAGTTGAATAGGGTGGAATTCGATACCATTCGCCCACTTTGCGACGCAGATTTTCGCAAGCAGCGAATAAGAAATTCCATAGCGGTCTGAGTTCAAGTGTGGTGACGAGTTTTGCAGATTCTATATTCTGCAAGCTACGAAATCTGAGAGAACAAAAAATGAATAAACGAACAAAAAAAAAATCAACGAAGTGGAGCTGACATAACCTGAGTTTGTGACATATATGTAAAGCGCGTGGTGTGCGGACACAATCCGGTCTTGTGTCGGCGATTCGTTCAAAGAGTAATAAAATACCAATGTGGCAGAAGCAATTCTGCACTCCGTATATTATTCTCCGTACTGGGTGAGCAAATGACGAAAGGGGGAAGGTGGGTTCTCTTTACACGTATCCCGCCATCCCATACCACACAGACCGATCGTCATATGTTCTCCTCCAAAAGATGAAGTAAAGGCAGAGGGTAACGCATGCGTTGATCAAAATGAGAAAGGTCTGGTACTCTGATTTCCATTTTTGGCCCCCACCTTCTCTTCCCAACAGGGCGCCTGCACCCCAAAAGAAGAAAACATAAATAGTCTTTGCCAGAAACAGAAATAGAGAGCCCATCCATGTCAAACCGGATCCAGCTCAGCAACGGCCTCCTTTGACCACCCGCCTTCTCTCTCGTGATTCGTCGATAGCTGTACTTGAAAGGGCGGATATAACACCCGAGTCTCCAAGAGAGGGCCTGTTGAGCTGGATGCAAGCGAATGCACGAGTGGATTTTGATTCTTTTCTTTCCTTTTCTGTCTTTTCGCCGAAAAGAATGTGTAACCGACATTGTTGTAATTGGCAGGAACTGCAGACCGGTGTGTATTGATGGTGGGTTGGCAGTGTGCATCTTTGCCACTTTTGGCGATATCACACTGCAGTTCGTCTCCCATGAAGACGTCCACAGGACAAGAGGTATGCCGAATCTGGACGTCATATAGCTAAACTGGAGGCCTCTAGGTTCGGCTCTTTGGGACCAGACCGCCAGATCGTCATAAACTGAGATCCGGCAGTGACAAAAAACGTCATAGGTCATCAATGTAGTTTAACAGGTTGCAGGAGGGGAAAACGCGTCTTCTCACTCTCGCTTCTCCAGTAAGGTCTTCCCCCCCTTTCTTTTCATACAAGACACAACCTAATAATGGAGCCAGTTCCGCCGCGTTGTTGATGAAGACAAGTTGTTCGCAATTTCAATACCGTTATTTTCTCGTAATTTGCGGGGGATGAAAACAAATATGAAAAGAAAATACAGTCACCTAAGGCTAGACTTAAGATCACATTTCACGAATGAAGAAGACGAATGTACATTGTCTTGTAATTGTCTGTTTCATCGTTTACCAATTCTTCCGTCTCTACCAGCGTCGTGGTCTTGCTAAGGATACTCTTGACTCTCCTTTTTTTCCCAGCGTCTCAAGCGGAAGCTCGATTAATCATTTTAACGTGAAGGGGGGGATCAAATATGGTCAAGGCTGTGATCACCCACACCAACACATATAAGGTGCAATAATTTCCGCACTTTTGTTTGCATTCTTGTTCTAGACAGGCTCCATCACGGAGGCTAAGCGAGAAGACGAGAGACAAAGCAAGATTATGCAGGAAGATGGAGCACTCTGCCCACCGTCTTTCGTTGTCCTCGGGGTCCTTTTATTTGTCTGTCACTAACCTTGTCTTGTCTCACTTGTCTGGAAGGAGGCCACACCCGCAGTGTGACTGTCTTCTTGTCCTCGTTAGGCACGTCGTGGGCAAACAACAAGTAAAGCTGGACATGATCATCCCGCACTGGGCAGACCGGATCACCGCATAAAAGCAGCCTCTCGGACCACAGTACACGGCTACCTGTACGACTTGGCCCGGCCCTTGCGTCAAAGAAACTTGGCCAGTCGTAAAGAGACTCAGCAGCAACGGCAGAGCCAAAACCAAGTGTCGACACCAAACGGACAGGAGGATATCGTCCTCGTGGTGGATGGCACACTTGTTGAAAGGAGGGACGAAGGGGGAGGGGGAAAGGTTCACATCATATTTAGAAGAGAGTGGAAAATTTACAGTACAAGGCAAGGATGGATAGCTGTCAAAGTCGCATTTTCTTCGCCATCACTCGCTTGCCAGTCCCCAGCTGCTCTCCGCAGAGAAAAAATCAACGTAGTATTCGGTCTCTTAGCCGAATACCTTCCAGCTGGGATGGTAAGAGGCGCAACGATAACCGCCGAAACGTCTCGTGAAGTGTAGCTTGTGATAACGAGACATGAGGAAATAAAATGACAAGGCAGGAGGGGCTTGATGCCTTGCGATGAAAAAGAAAACCAATTTGCCCTCTGTTCTTCCACGTATCTTATAGGCACGGATAGTCGGCGACTTAGGCTTCCTCTTTTCTCATGATTGTCGTGTCTCCCTTCGACTTTAGTTAGGTGTGTATCCTCTATCTGCTTGCTCTTTGGTAATGGTTACAGCAATCCTCGAGCTGGTTAGTTTGTTAAAGCATATAACTAGCTACATCTTCAATTAAAAAAAATTAAAAAAAAACTGCTCTTTCAGATCTCCATCCCAGGGTCAGTTGTCGTCAACACACTGGGAAGATTCCCAACCTGCCCCAGACCTAGGCGAGCGGTGAATATGTGGCTTGACAAGCTATCAAGGTAGATCCGAGTAAGGGAAGAAGCGAGACTGTCCGACCAGTGAGAAGGGAGAGCGGACAGCGAACCCGTCCGATACACTGTAAATACCCGGAAAATAGCACTTGTATTTCGACACCAGTTACAGCTTCTTCCGTCGTGGGTCTAGAAGTGATGCGAACTGTGATAGTGGTGTCGAGTTTCGGAATCATTTCTTGACGGGCGTTCTTCTCAAACAGCTTTCTGGTCAGAAGTAGGACTTGTGACCCTTGCTTTATTTCGTTTTGTCCATACACTGCGCTTCTGACGCTGCCCTGCGTTAGGTAGGATCTTCGGACACAGCCCTTGCCCTCTCCGTGGGCACATGTGTTAGTGAATATACGTTTTCTCAAGACACTGTCTTGGTCCACCATGGATACATAAGAGAAGACGGAGGGAAGGAAGCCTAAAGTCTAGACGATGAACGAAACTTAGTCACAAACAATATTTTCAGCCAACTAGCTCCGGCAACCACCATGAACAACGAACAGCAGAGCAATGCTCCCGAGCAATACTTTGCAACAATCGGCGGGGAGGATCAGGTGAGTCGAATGCCATGTCGAGAGAATCTTCTAACATCCTACAAGGCGCTAGCTATCGTTTGGAAGGAAATGTAATATAGTTTATGGCTAATTCACCACCATTCAGAGCCAAACTTCTCATGATGTGGCCATGATCGACTCGGGGGGGATGCAGGAAGGCATGTTCGCTCTTCCCGCATACATGCGACTGGAAACAGATGCTCATTCCCAGGCCGGCCATGAATGGCATCAAGCCGGACATCACATGGCTTTTTCAACTCCCATGTCTGCAACAAGCTCAGCTGATGTTTCGTTGAGCAGTTATGGGTATATTCCTTATGGTGAACAGTGTACCGGAGTCCATGTGGAAGCTGAACCGACATTGTTTGCGCGCGGATATGCACCGCCCTCAAATTGGGATGACGCGATACCGTACTCGTTCGAAGGGAACGCGCATGAAACGCCCAGTGGACAGGACTCAGAACATGGCGCGGCTTCGTCCCGGTCGGGAACGGGCCACGGCAGCGCGTTGATGTCTCCAGTCGAAATAAGGCCTGGCGCCAAAACACCGAGCTCTTTCACGTCGACAAGCAGTGGTGGGCGCTACTCCGCGACGCATACAGGCATCGCGGATGTCAACTCGCAAAGAGGAGCGTCCGTGGGCAGCGGGTCTATTGCTACCCCCGAAACGGGACACGAGGGAAGCTCACCTACACACAAGAAAGGCAAGGCAAAGCAAAAGCCGCCGCAAAGCCGTCGGCCAAACAGCAAAGCTGGAGCGGTGCCAGCTCTTTCGGTGGTGTCAGTGGCGAGTAGCTCTGGGGAGAGCAGCCTTTTGAGCGCTGATCCGAGCTCACGCCGGGCTGCCCAGTCATTAACGACAAGTCGCAACGTTGAGCCACCAGCTGAGAAGCAAAACAGAAAGAGGTCACGAGGTTCGCAGAATATCATGGAGAAGCAGTACCGGAACCGACTGAATGCCCGATTTGAAGACTTGATGAATGCTCTGCCACCGGAGAGTCTTCGGTCTCCTGCGACCGTTTTTGGATACAGCAGTGCAGCCGCGGCGACGGCTAATTCTGTTGAACGGCAGGCAAGCAAGGGAGAGGTGCTAGAACTTGCTCGGAAGCATATCCAGCGCCTCGAACAGCAGAGAGATAATCTGAAACGCGAGCGAGATGAACTCCGGGATACCTCGCAGAGACTGCAGAAGATATATGCCAACCAGTCATCTGAATATGGCCAAACGAGCGAGAGGGGGGCTGACGGTGATGATGACGATGAGGACGAGGATGACAAAGGTTAAGGGTGGAGAGCGGGATGTTAACAGGTAGATCCAACCATATATGGAGTGGTTGTTGCTTCTCGATGCCCTTTTTGGCGTGGCATCTGTAACTCGACTTTTGACTCTTGCTGAGGCTGTGTCGAAGGTAGGAAAGAATTTTAGGGTGGGAACACTGTTGGTAGTCGAAGACATTTCTGAAGATTTCATGCTTCATTTTGAGTGTTCATTTCATTTTATCCTGGCTCTAAATCGACTTTAGATCACAAAGGATGGTGGTTGTTGTCAAGGAAGGAAGAAATTAGCAGGTAGCCTGAAGGAAGACGGAAGCAACTTCAGCAAGACAAGTGAGGAAATGGTAGGCCAGGACGGATACAATCTGGCCATCATGCTTTCCACTACTAGATTATTTCTGTAATATATATTTACGTTACATTGGAAGGCGCTTTGCAACCCACAGTCCGATCGTTTGCCGCCTTGTAGCATAAGGAGCATGGGTGTTTGGATGTTTGTATGCAGTCAATGGACGATGAAACGAAGTGTAGCTTACAGGCTTGGGGGTAAAGGGGACACAATAGGACAAAAGCAAAGCCAATCTTTATAACTTCAGTCTCTTGCTAGTTACCGCCAATGTACACAAGTAAATACAGACCAGCAAGAGGGTAACACCACCCATCGGGGTTCGGAGGTTGTGGCATTTAAGACTTGTTCTTTGACGAATTTGAGGTTGAAAAGTGACCGCCGATGTGGCGACCTCCAATATATAACAATCAACTGAAACCCTCGAGAACTTGGGCTAGAGTGAGAACAACTAGAAAAACAATAAGTGATGACGTGGTCTGGAGCCAGTAAATGCTGGCAATGCAGGTAAACGGAATGAAAAGCAGCAGAGAAAAATAGTCGTAAAGCAGACCAAGACCGAAACCGAAACGCCTGTGCCCTGAGAGGTATCAAACCCATACAATGATAAGAGGAAAAAAAGAAAAAAGAAAAAAAAGAAAAAAAAAGAAAAAAAAAGAAGAAAAAGAAAAAGAAAAAGAAAACAAAAAGAAAACAAAAAGAAAAAAAAATGAAAAATGAAATGAACAATGAAGAAAGCCGTAAAAGCCATTTAACACCTCCCCATATATTACCCGTCGAGCGAAAAAAAAACTTTTCTTTTGCCCGTCCCTTAGTCCTCCATTCCGGCCATCTCTTTCACCACTGAGACTGCGCAGAAGAAAAACAAAACGAGGACAGGACTTAGTACCGGCCGCCGGCACCCCACATGCCTCGTATTCTCCGCGCCAGCCACATGTCACGGCGCATGATGGTGACACGGCGCGCGTGGATGGCGCACAGCTGGGTGTCTTCAAAGAGGTGGACCAGGAAGGCCTCGGTGGCTTCTTGCAGCGCGAGGATGGCTTGCGACTGCCACCGCATACCCTCGTCGACGGGCCGCACGCTCAGCGCAATGTCGCGGACCTATGCTGTTGTTAGTAAGGGCCACGGTCAACGGGGAAAACGAGCTTGCGCTTCTGGCATGAGAGGAGAGATCACCTACCACACGGGCAAAGGGGAGCTTCAGAAGGAGCAGTTCGGTGCTGCTCTGGTACTTGCGGATCTCGCGGACGGCCAGCGTGCCGGGACGGTAGCGGCGCTGTTTCTTTTGGGGGACGGGGTCACCAGCTGTGTGTACGTGTTAGTTTGCGCCTTGGTGGTTCGCAAGTCTTAGTCGTGCTCTTGTTGTGCACTTACGCTCCACATTGGACGTCCGCGCTGGCTTCTTGACACCGCCTGTTGACGGACGGCCGGGGCGCTTGCCAGCAGTTCGCGCTGCTGCCGACTGTTTCGGAGCCATAGTGTATTTTGTTGAGCAGAAATTGGGGTGGTCGCTAGGTATGCGCACGGAAGATATTGTGGAGTCGCGTGGGGTGTGGAGGCTGAAAGCTGGTGATCGGACAGTTCTTGTCGCAAAGAACAAAGGAGAAGCGCAAGAGATCGTGAGATTGCGGGCGAAACGCGCGAGAGCAAACCGGTTTTTTAATTTTATTTTAAACTTTTTTTTTTGGCGAAGCTTAGGATTGTATGCGCGGAAAAGTCTGAAGCTCGAGGAGAGATCGCGAACAGTTGTTGACTGGCAAAAAAATAAAAGGAATGCGAGAAGCCGGAGCGTTGGGTAGAATGAAACGAGGACAACGAAAAGCGTCAAAATGCGTAGGCGGAGGTTAAAGAAATAGACGTATTCGAAAATAAGAAGAAGGTATTGGAAAGTCTGTAGAATTAAAATTTAAATTTCTTTGACGACAAGAGAAAGAATAGAACGGATAAGGGGGCTGGTGCCTTCGAGATTATGCCTTGACCAGGGGGGTCGAGCCGACGAACACTTGAAATCAAAGAAATTGTGGTGGCTGGTGATGGCCGCATTCTCCATAGCACCCGTCGCGCGGCGGCAACGCGTTGGACTAAGATTAGCGCGTAAAGTGAAATGGAAAGTTGACTAAGCTTAAAGTGGATACCAGCCACATTTTCAACTCAGCCACAAGCGCCTGTGCTGCGTGGCATTTGGAAGAGGACCCTGCCCGCAAAGTCCCCTCCCCAGACAGCCTTAGCTCAGGGCCAGGCGGGAACCCTCCGGCTCGCCATGCGATCTCGCTGGCATACTGGTTACTAATTGGGGGAGCGAACCATAATATTGCCTTTCATATACGACATTCGTAATACAGTTGCCAGTGAAAGGCCACCTCACAACGTCAGCGACACTCACCGTATATAAGACAACGCTCTCGTCCACATTGCATCCGCTGCCCGTTCTCCAACATTGACTTCAACACACCCTCTGTTGCTCAGTCTCTCTTTTGATTTAGGTGCTACGACGTTCGCTTGCGCGCCCAACCACCAATTCCGAACTACGTCAATACCCGCCAAACTGCCGCAACCGAAGACTCCTGCTTAGCATCCAAGAACCTTCTGCGCCGCACACCGATACAACGACGGACCCTGCGCAGCTACCGACCGACACAACTCTTCCTCTCTTTGCGCGATGGACCAAGTGATGGACGGCGGGCTCGTCCCGCTCGAGCAGTGGTTCTGGGAGACGCCCATCTGCACACGGTGGTGGACAACAGCGACGTTCGCCATCAGTGCGCTCGTGCAGTGCCAGATCTTGACGCCGTTCCAGCTCTTCTACAGCTATCGCTCAGTATTTGTCAAGGGCCAGGTGCGTCTCTTGCCCGTGTCTTTTGTTTCCTCTTTCGTGCTCTCTCCCCCTCTCCCTCGTGCGCTAACAATCTAGTACTGGCGGCTCTTGACCACGTTCCTCTACTTTGGCCCCATCTCCCTCGACCTCATCTTCCACGTCTACTTTCTCCAGCGCTACTCGCGCCTCCTCGAAGAGTCCGCTGGCCGGTCGCCGGCCGTCTTCTCGTGGTTGCTGGTCTACGCCATGGCCTTCTTGCTCATCCTTTCGCCGCTCGTCTCTATGCCGTTCCTCGGCCAGCCGCTCTCCTCGACGCTCGTCTACATTTGGTCGCGGCGGAACCCCGATACAAGGCTCAGCTTTCTGGGCCTGATGGTGTTCACAGCGCCGTACCTGCCGTGGGTGCTGATGGCCTTTAGTCTGGTGCTGCACGGGAGCGTTCCCAAGGACGAGATCATGGGCGTCGTGATTGGCCACGTCTACTACTTTTTTACCGACGTGTACCCACCGCTGCACAACGGGTCCATGCCGATGGGCCCGCCCAACTGGTGGCGGCGGTTGTTTGAGGGCCCGCCGCCGCGGCCGGACGGTGCCGACGACGACCTTGGCGATGACACGGCCGGGGCCTTTGATGGTGCCGACCTGGCAGCTGCGCGCGCTGAGCGCATCCAGCCGGAAGTGAGATGAGAGGGCACAAAGGCTGTACGGGCTTTAAGGGCCGCCTCATTAAGCCATACCACGATTTTACGCCCTCTACACTCTTCGCTTCGCGGCATCGCCCGCATTGAGCAGAACACGCAAGCCAGAGGGCTCTGTTGTTCCTGTCCAGTCAGCCTGGACGACCAACGCTTTCCCGATTTACAAACAGCCGGCGTTTTCGAATCTTGGGTGCATTTTTTTTCGGCGTTTGGGCTAGCTTTGTCTCTTGTCACGTCCAGGTGTTGAATGTAAGAACATTTTCGAGTACATTAGAAAAGCGATTTAGTGAGCTACGACTTATCTGTTGCCGTCTAAGGGCGTCATCCGCTTCGAGAGACGCCCATCACAGCGCGACATTCTGTATCATAAATATACCAAATGGAAAGTTACTGCACATATATTTGACTATGAAAAGTAGGTGAATCAACGACGAAAAGAAACGCTATTCATCCAGCATGGGTCTGTCTCGTCCGTTTTGTCTAGTTGAGGTACGTGCTGACATAGCCCTGGCGGAACTGGTTGTCGTTCAGCTCCTCGCTGCGGTTGAGCGGCGTCCACTTGGGCTCGTCCTTGAAGAGGCGCATCGCGTGGGTGTACTGGAGGCCGGTCAGTAACATGGATCACGGGGCATCATCACTGGAGACTACGTGCGGTGGGACTCTAGACATACGTTCGTCTCGTCCGTGGTGAAGCGGTGGTAGATGCCGGCCGGCAGGATGATCAGGTCGTCCTTCTCGAGGCGGATGCGCACCCACTCGTCCGTGGTGTCGCGCACATCAAAGTAGCCGGCGCCACCGCGCACGTAGCGGATCTCCTCGTCCTCGTGCAGGTGCTCGTCAAAGAAGCTCTTGACCTTGGCCTCGTAGATGTCGCCCATCGTGGCCGGCGAGACCTTGATCTCGTCGCGGTTGCGGTAGCCGCGCTCGATGGCCAGCTTGTCGACGTCGGCAATGTCACGGATATGGTGGTAGACGACGCCGAGGCGCTCAAGAGCTTCGACGCCGACCTCCTTGCCGGAGTCGTGCGGCAGGCGCTGGTCGCCCTGCAGTCCGGAGAGTCAGTATGCACGTCGTCTGTGATGTTTCTTCGCCTTCTTCATCGCTAATTCACTGTCGCCACGTACCGGCTGGTTGTCAAACACGTAGGCCTTCATAGTGGTTGTTAGTGGCTTGGGGGTGGGCTGATTGTGTCGTAGTAGTCGTCGTTGGTGTCAAGAAGAGGACTCGAGACATTCGCCGGTCCAGGACGATGCAGTGCAATATAAGTTCGAGGTGACAATCGTTGTTTCGATGCCCACTTTGGATATTTTGAAAATGCTCAGTTCATGCGCGAAAATGCAGGGCCGCTGATTGACTGCAGAAGTCGTCAGATTTTGGTCGAAAGGGGAAGCTGAGAAAGAGAGTGCGAGCACTGTGGCTTCCTTTTTTTGTCTTTGGTTTTCGTGTTTTGGGCCGATGGGGGGCTTCGGCTTTTTCTGGCGGCGAAGCGGCCAACGTCATTTTTTAGGACGGTCGATGGGCGCAAAAACCGCATTGCGCCATTGGCTGCCCACATGGAAACGTGCGACAGCCCCGCGATACTAACAGCAGATCAGGTCAGCAAGATGGCTTACTTATGCAGCCCTGGTGGGTGCTAAAGCGGGCACCCAGCTCCCAGCAGGGCAGAAAAGCGGGACCCTCTCACTTACACAATACTCGGCGTCCGTTCGGTCTGACAAATTGGACGATGAAAATCTTCGGACGCCGTTGATTCATGCTAGCAACAATTGATATTTCATTTCTTCCTAAGCAGAGATCTCCTATGATAGGAGACTGTTCCAGAGCGTATTCTTTGTCCTTCCAAAGTCTGCCATTATGGCCTACGTAGTATGGTCCAGGTTTATTCTGACGTCGCATAAGACGTTGTTCTTCAAGCGGTGTTCGCATTCGCATCCGCATTCACAACCCTGACACGCGTAGAAACGACAGCTGGACCAAATACCACCATGTGCTTTGCTAGACCAGAACTGGGAATGGCATGCTGACTTTTCAGCATAATGGAACATGATGGAGCATTGGCAAACCGTTCACGATGAGCAGAACCTGGACTTATTTGTGCTTGCTTGTTTTAGTTGGTTTGTTTTTTTTGCGGATTCTACTAAAAATACATACTTATAAGGTTCGAGCGTCGAGAAAATATACAATGTATATAGGGTGTAGTTCGAGGGTAGTTATATTTTCTTATTTATTTTTGTTTAATTCTCCTTGATATGTTTTTGGTAATATGAGACTGAGATACAGTTGAAAAAAAATTAGACTTGTTCCCACAGTACAGAATCTGCATGAGAGTATCCCAAGTACATGTAAAAGAAAAGGGCGAGGCTACAGAGCCGCAACGATGTCTCAAGACCTTGATATCGAGGTGTATGGAAAGTGATTAAGTTAATGATATGCTACTCTACGATGACCCAGACAGACGCACATCGTGCCTGCTGATTTGCAGGCGGCCGAGTGACACCGTCAAGCTTTTCGGGTCACAAATCTGATCATTTTTTTTTTGGAAAATAATTGGCAGATGTAAACATAAATGGAACACTTTGTCACGATGTATCAGCGAGGATGCGATAGATTGAAGGGATTATGGATTACGAGACCGGGTGCCCGAATTTGGGACACAGCTGTTGGTAACAGCCGTACAGACTCATTGCCAACGTGATGCTCAGGTTTGAGGTGCGGATCTAGGAACCCGTTACATCCAAGACGTGGGCCCAGGAAGATGGAAGGACGTGTAGTACTCAATGTGTGTTAACTTTCATCACATGGTAGTAGGCTTTGGTGTTTATCGTACCATGACCGATGTGCGTGAATAGAGCCATATCGATGCATTGATATTTCTATACCATTTTAATCTGCAGCCCCAGGATATGGCCGTCGATCTAATGCTGCTATATCATCTTTGAGCAATCGGCCTGCCCTTGATGTTGGGTGATAGCCAAATATACCTCACCAAGAGACTACGATGCTCCTCAAAGAATGTGCTCATGCTGTGCTCTACGGAAGTGGACATGAAAAGCGAATTATCTGCTGCTCCGAAAGAGTCGTGCCAATCCTCCTCCTCCAAACAACATGCGCCGTTGTTGGACGACAGACCGCTTGAAATCAAAACAAGCAAACGATACCAGGTGAACTATCACGAGCCGTCATAACATGTGACACCGATGTTCAATGAACGGTTCCCAGAAACCCAACTAACGCTCCTACGCAGAAGACTGAATGACATGATGGCCTACAATAACTAGATGGAAAGATAAGCTAGGTCATGTCGATAGAGGTCGGTGTCACCGTGGTCAGATGCCCCTGTTGGCTGATCCACTCTCAACATCCACGATGCTCGGTTTGCCCCTTTTCTTGCTCATGGCCTGTTGGACATACATTACTTTTGCGTTTATTTCGCACGAAGCAGCGGACACAAAGCTGCCGAGACCGGGGCATGACATGTGCTTTTTTCACATGGTGGCGATGAACCGAGGTCTTGGAACTCGTATCGTGTGGTGTTGAACTTCACGGATTGATGTATCACGTCCACAAAATATTTTGGTGACCTCTTTACCAGCATATTCTTGTCTTTATAAATATCACTTACGCGAACATGCAGAAATTCTATCGTCATTTGCGGCCACACATATACCTACGTCACACTCCTGATCCTGGTCAGGGCAGGAGAGATAATATTGGAACAACACGGCTGTCAAAGTGTTAATAAACAGTCAACGGCTGGAAAGGCCCGTTTCATCAACTTGGCTACAGAGAAACCGAGACATGAAAGAGAGTAGGGACGATCAACAGTTGACAAAAAGGCACCTCCCGTGTCTACCCGTTTATTGTGCTGATCCTTTGTCTATGTTTCCCTGTCAGATGTAGCCCAACCATGAATTGTATATCAACATCGGAAGGGAAGAACAACGGCAAAAAAGGGTTTCTTTATTTACTTTCCGTCAAAGCCTTGGTTTCCTCGGTTTATATTTTAGCCAACCTCATTTATGGCCACATGGAAGCAATGCCCAAGCGGAAATTCAAACACGTCAAAGCAAAAGGGAGAATCCGCCGGAAGCGCCCTAGGATGGACCAAAGGAAGGAACTGGTGGCTAGAACAGCAGAGCCGATGACCGGCGATCACTGGAGCCCTGGAAGGTAATGACGGAGAAACTACGCAAGGTGGCAGGTAAAAATGTTGTCAAGGTTCCCAAAAAGGAATGTTGTCTTTGCAAGTGTCTCTCTTCAGCGTAATTTTCCAACGATGCTGTCAGGTGCCTGTCCAAGGTTTGGCCTTTTTGCTTTGGTTGGTCGACACGATGCTGTGAACTGGGGCCACGATCTGGCTGTGTAAAGCAACGATTGGCCATACATCCCCCCAGAACCGGAGAAGAGTCTTGGGGAGAAAAAAATAAAATAAAAAAACTTGGTAGTTGGTCATAATACATGATGCATTATCTTCCTATCGCTTCATGCCTGAACTTCCTTCGCTTTCCATCGCATCATTTATCTCAGATGCGGTGACAAGATAGGCGAAGGGAAGGCCTAATGAGGTAAATAAAAGAAATAGGTACGGCTAACAAGGACACTGCATTCTTAACGGAGTTCCCCAGGAAATCGCTAAACCACACCCTCCATATTAGCCGATATCCAGAGCTGGAACCCGTCGTTTGGCGGGAAGCGATATGAAGGGTGATACAGTGGGAGCATGCAGGCGGTAGACGAGTATGAGACGAGAAAGCGAAGGGTACGGGTAATGGAGCAAATATTCAGATGTGTTTGTTTCTTTACTCGCAAAAAGTGGGCTTGGCTCTCTTGATGTGCCACTGCGTACTCTGACTCTGAAGAGTTGACAATGCCGTCTAGCAACAACGCGACGAACGGAACCTCAAGCTTGCATGACGCATATAATAGCTTGCACGCTGCAAAGTATGGGGTTGCATACGAATACTGACCACGACGAAGCAAGGAAAACATGAGGGGTTCAGGAAGGGCGGCACTGTAATATCGATGCACTTCGATGCATTTGGGGGGACATGCCGCAGCGTCATGACAAAGGAGGCCCTGCCGCCTGCGCAACGACCTCTCTACGAGTTGTACTCACTTCCCTTGCCATCCTGCATGAGGGCACACACATGGACGGCACACGAAATGCAGAGTCTAGAAAATATTTTCATTTATTTATTTATTTTTCTTGATCGTTCATCTGCACCATTTGCTCTTGGATACTTGGCGGGGAGATTGCGAAGGAGCGCAGTGTGTGCTGCAGACTGGAGGCAAAGAAGACGAAGTACATTGCATCGCGACATCGCGTTATCGAAGCGGTGAAGGCGCTCACGATGGGTGTGGTTGTGTTCGCTCTTGTTTTGAGTGCAGGAGAGGAGAGGGAGCCATTGGCGTATCAGCAGCAGACGACTGCTGAAAGGCTGTGGGACACACTTTGCTCCGGCATCGTTTCCCTTTTCTTTCTTTTTCTGCGCCCTTCCTCGCATCTGTCAAATAGGAGGTCATGAACGTCCCGCACTACCTTTGTTGGCTCTGGTCTGGGCTGTTCCGTCGCATTGGCAACCAAACTCTCTGCTTTCTACCGCCTTCCGTACACTTGTCTCCCATTTCCATTTGTCTATTAATTTTGCTGACTTTTTTTTCTTGACCGCTACATGTTGTGGGCAAATTGTTGTTTTTTTGCCTTGCCTTTCTTTTGCTCCCTGAGTCATTCCTCGGTTGGCAGGCCAAGTCTTTTGAAATCGTATGATGCAAATGTAGAAAGTACACTTTTGCTGTTTACCTCGCTTTTCCTATGTTTATTTGGTATGTATTCATTTGCAAAATCATAATGTCAACGGGAATTTCAAATGACACAACTATGGAAATATAATTTGGGGGGATATGACAAGACGCGGATGAGTAGGGAGTTGGGAGACAGCCGCCGGAAGCGCAGCATTTGACATAGGCAGACTGGAACACTACCAACAACACAGGAGGACAAAAGGGCAAAGGACGATCAAGCATCTGGGATGGCACACCTGTTTTCTGTTTTCCAGATGGGCACCCCACCTTCTGAACATATTGCTGTGCCCTTGTTTGTCACACAGCCTGGCAGCCAACTAGCCAACCAGCCCGTCCTCGAGTCCCTTTTTCATCTTTCCCCGTGCTTTTGTTTCTCTCCCTCTCTCTCTTCCCGAACCAAGGCAGCGGCAACGAATCGTACAACGGCAGAGGCCGCTGTTCAACGGATTGCCAGTTTAGGGGCAGGTAATGTGGCCAGTGAAAATTGAATTCGAAGTTGTAAATCGTGATCCTTCTCTTGTAACACGCACTCACGACATCTCTACCGACAATTGCCGACCCTTTGGTCTTTTTCTTCATCTTCCATCCTCCCTCCGTGCAAGTATCTGTAAAGTGCACGCATGAGTATTCCTGTTTCTCTGGTTGATAGCGTGGGACAATGCAAGAGAAATGGGGCATGATCTACAACAGGGGAGCTTCGATGGGGGCCCGCACTATGTATCGTGACGGCCTTGTTACGGAAGATTAGCCACAAACTGGCCACTCTGACATATTCTGCCTTGGACAGAGAATGCTGTTCCCGGTTATGAGACCAAGAATGGAATTCCGGGTGGACAGAAACGTCCGCCAGCGGACTTCAACGTGCAGGAAATTTGTCCTGAGGAGAGAATCAAAGGATGGGAAGTGCAAAAGAACGGTGAAGGATATTGTGATGAAATTTTGAATTTTTTTTTCGGCCAGTGCTACCCACACACAAAAAAGAAAAAGAAAAAGTAAAAGAAAAGAAAATAACAAAAAAAAAAAGAAAAAGAAAAAGTAAAAGAAAAGAAAATAACAAAAAAAAAAAGACGAAAAGACAAGACAGAGTCACACGGCAGAATGACAGACGAAACAATGTGAGTATAAAATAAAAAATGAGGGGGAGGGGTCAAACGCACAGACACAGACTGACAGCGGCGACAAAAGACCGGTTGGGGGACATTTGGGGGTCATGTTTCCGCTTTGGCGGAAAGTCAGAGTCTGAAATCTACGCTGGAGATGCAAACTGCAAAGTATGAATATAACCTGTACGGCGTAATTACTGAGTCGTGACTAGGGTGAATGGGCTCGATGGGTATTCTCCTCCACATGCCAATGTTTTTCTTTTCCTGTTTCCTTTCTTGGCGACGACTGCAACGCTGCACTGAAACCTTGGGGACGAGTGACGCAAACCCTCTTTGAGCAGGATGCATTTGTGGAGAGAAGAAGAGCGCCAGTCCAAAGTCAACAGGACGCCCGAAAGCCGGAGAGAAGACGACAGAAGACGAGGCCGTTTATTCATACGACTGCAATCTGTCCTTCTTGTCTCATCGTGAGATGCTCGGCGAGGGCCCAGGAAGAGATATGGAAGGGACGACGTCAACAGACTAACAAAGCACAGCCGCCGTTTTGGCGGAAGAAATGGTCACGCTCAGTCCAAGCTCACGCAGGCTCAGCCAGGGTCTTGCGTCAGACGGCGGCACACCGCACGGGGAAAGGCGCAGAGCCAACCATCGGGAACGACCGAGGGCAGAGGCAAAAAGACACTAAAGGTACCCTCAAAAGTCAGTTAACCTTGTCCAGTCGACAGCGGGCCGCACTGGAGTGTCGAAAGTCTGCCTAAAAACACAGCGGCTCGCCGTACTACAAGAGTAATACGACGGAGTACAGAGTCTTTCGCTTGGGGTCTCTATTTTGATAGTCCCTAGCCAAATCCAGTGTCGTCCCAACCCCCCTGTCGTCATATGGCCTATCAGTGGCCTGAGTTTGTCGTTTTGTTGGCTTTTGCCGGTTTATTGTTGGTTTTAAGGTCCGTGATCTTCATCCGCGATCTGCTCGAGAGGCTCTCAGGGTCTGTATCCTACGTTGTCCCATGCAGGGACCCAAATCTAGTCTTTGTTCGACGTTCTGCCTTTTTGTTGGATAACACGTATCGACCGTGCGATGCCGTCGGAGACATAGTCGTTCTCGTAAAACAAAGGACTACGCTGCTAGTTCTGAGCCGCCGTCAATACGATTCAAACACGAGCCCGTTCGCCAAGCTCTAAAACGTCGGAGTGGTGTGGTAAACAGGGTCAGCCTCACTGCAAGAGGCGCAAGTACCAGCTGGACCACCTGAGCATCATCCATCGAGCGAAAGAAAGACCGTGGCCTCGCCTTCTCTGACCACCACTAAGTAATTTGGCAACTTCACACGACATCTTGAGTCCACTCTTTTATTGGGGGCGCAAGCAGCGCATGTAAAGCCAGGCGAGCGACATGACGTCACAGGCTGTGGTTGTCACAGTTGAAGTAATGATGCAGGCCGGGAGGCGGGCACTGGAGTCACTACTGGAGACAGAATACGAGCTTGCACACCGGCGGCTATCGGGCAGGGGCGGTCAGGTGTCTGGTAAGTATGTTGGAACTGTCTTACTATCCTTGCTCCTTGGAACTGGGGTCTTCCAAGACAGATCTCTGACAGGAGGTAGACGATAAGCTACAACGATCCTGTGATGTCGGCAGTCGCTCGGCTCTTCGTTTTTACGATCTGGAAACCTTGTTATTGGTAGGCGGGTGTACCTTCTTGTAAACGTCTTGTCACTATGGGCCTTTGGGAGTTTACGAGTTGCTGTTTTCTCGCCTCCGTGTTGTTTCGGGTCTGGCAGCACATGACCACGTCGATCGTCGATGCTGTGGTAGAAAAGGGGTGGCAGGTATCCAGAAACAATGTCTGCTTTTTGAACGTACAGGCTAAACCGACCCGTTGACCGGCGGCAACGCTGGCTGTACGCTGTGCAACCCGGGGATTTTCCTCTCTTATCGTCGGTTCTGCAACAAGGTGGTTGTGGGACATTTGCAATCTGGGCAGACCTCCGACGCATGTCTTGTCTGGGAGTCCTTTTCCTTCCATTCTGTCATTTGCGCTACAGGAGTACGCATATTTTGTCTGCTGTGCACCCGACTCAAATAAAAATGAAACAATTGTACACACTTTTTCTTCTGGGTGGCAGCATGTGCTGGTATGATTCGTTCGCGGGGTGGCGGCCGCTGGGGATGCGGGTGCATGCGTGCACGCATGAGGGCAGAGGGACAGGGGATATGTGGGAATGGTCGTAGCGTTTTCTACTGCTTCTGTGGCTCGTGGCTCGTGGCCCATGGCCCGTGGCCCATGGCTCAAGACCGTGGCCAGACTCGTGGGTTGGCAAGACTGGCGCAAGATGTTTGGCTCTTACCGAAATAAAAGTTGAAAATAGAAAAAGTCGCGGCATACATTGTGCATTTCTCGTCTGCCTTGGTTTTGAGCGATCTTGAACCACTTTGTAGACTAGCTAAAATGGAAATACCGAGCGACTACGGACGATGCAATCGATCGCAAAGTGGCACCGCGCACCGAGCGCAAGTGACGAGCCTAAAGGAAAGATGGAAGCACTCTCTGTGCCTATGGGGTACGTCTCGTTTGGTTCGGTCTTGGTCTGTCTTGGAATCTACACGACTCTTATGTACAACGACTGCATGTTTGCGGAGACGACGAGCATTGGACCCAAAGGCTATTATGGACGATAGTTATGCTGTACAGATATCCTCCGTACCTTGCGAGGGATTAGAACATTTGTCCCGGCGCTTTTCGGCGTGCGCGCAGTATGTCTTGCTCAAACCCCGTCTCGCTCCATGCTGCATGTCTCATATATCCCTTCCTTTCCTTTTCCTGTTGTTGGCTTCCCACGATGCAGCTCGGCACGTTGCCTCCGTGCGTTTATTTTTTGCACAAGATTTCCTGGGGGTAGTGTCTAGATAGGGAGACTCAAAACCACTTGTTATGATTTGAGACAGCTGCCGATGACGGCTGTCAATGACGGCTGCCGACGGCGGCTGGCAGAATTAGAGGCAGATATGAATGTTGATAAGAAACGGGCCCGCATCTCAGTTGAGGAATGTACGTTGCGTTGGAGGTGCCACATTTTGACTTTATATCGACGATCTCTTGACACATATCGGTTTTTGCTTCTTTCGCTATTCTCATTCCTCTCCTGCCCCGATATTGTTTTGCCAGGCCTAACAGCGGCACATAGCCGTCGACTAGATCCTGCTGTATGTATTATTCCCCCATACTATATATTCTATTTATGTCAGTGCCATGATTTTGTTGCATGTCTGTACTCCGTACCGCCTTCGGCCAGGCTCAAATCCGTGCGAGCAGGGCAAGGGAAGCAGAAACAGACGAGCAATAAAAGGCCAAAAAAGCTCGGACCACAAAGGCATTCGACTTCTCAGCCGCCGCACGTCATCATATTTCGATGGGTAGACTGAGACCTTGTCATACGGAGTATTACGGAGCACAACATACAGAGAACGGTCTCTGTGGCATGGATCTCAGCAAGGGGACATCTAACCGCCTCTTGTCAGCGCGGGCTCGGGCAGACCATGAGAGAGAGATGTACGACATACGACATGCTCTGCGTGTGTTTCTTCAAAAAAATATGGAGTAATCATACGTCGTACATCGTGGAGCATTACATTCAAGTGGTGGCCAAGTCCACTCACACATGCCATTCCTGCAGAGCACTAAATGGACGGGCGCGACAAGACCAGGCCGAGAATGGGAAAATGTTGGCGTTAGCATCGTCGAGTGTGTCCCATGTCTCTCCATGTCTCTCCAAGAAGGATGTTATTTTCTTCACCGCTGATTTGAGATCCGCGGACTGGAGACGATTTGGGTGGTGGGCGGGTCCAAAAGAGGTTATCGGCCGTGGGGGGGAAAAGAAACGAGCAGCCATTGGACCACTCACACCCAGCCACCCTTGAGGACGATCAATGGGGAGCAGCCAAGGACTGCTGAACAGAAGTACGCTTTTCGTCATGGCTTGGAAAGGATCGTCAAGAGGGGCATTTCGTGTTGGAAGATTATTTGTATTCTACAACATACTCTCGGCCGACATGAGCAGAAAGTTTTCGCTTCCCAGAGTGATTTGACCCGTCATTGTACTCTGCAATTTAACCTGCAATACATGGTGCATACGTCGGACTGCAGATGACGAGATTCTCAAAGGAGATGGACGAAAGTGTCTACGAGACGAACGAGGGGGACTGTTTCCTGGGCCATGGCAATTTAATTTACCAGAATAGCCAACCGGCTCGAAACGAGCACGATGTCATTCGTTGGGAGATTGATAACAAGAATATGGCATTGTTTCGAAAGAGAAAAGGCAAAACAACAAAGTGAAGCAGTGACATTGACAAATTAGCAAAAGAAGAAACAAAAGAAGTCAAATGGAAGCAAGCTCTTGACAGGGCCCCACTGTTTGTCGTACTCCGTACTCGCCGTGTCTGGCGAGGCTGGCAGATGGGATGATAAAGGAGAGGGGTGCGAGGGAGTCGGGGATTTTCCCACTTGTTCTCCGTCCTTCACACACCGAACGTCGTATTGTGTTCCCTCGTCGCCTCCTGTTATCTTGATATCTCTCTTTGGGGTCCTGTCGCTTCTCGCGCCAACTCTTTCGGTCTACACCGGCGCGCCGTCCATCCATCGCACGCTAACATGGAAGGAGAAGGCGCGCTAAGTCCAGGTGTTGCCGTTAACAGTGTTTGGTCCCCCTTTTTCGTCTTCTCGTCGTTTTTTCTTCTTCAATTTGTCTTCTTTTCCAGCGGCCTTACATGGCGACTGTCTGCGACCTCACAATTTGAGCACGTTCTTTATTCTCCAAAACAGGTACTGAGAAGACAAAGTCCCAGCGGAATGTAGAAATATCGCCAGCCTCAGCCCATCGTCCACTGCCAATTGCATGTCCCGCACCATCTTTTTGTCGTTCTTTTATCGTCTTCGCCGCTGCCACCAACAATGGCGGTGAACGACATTGAATTCCTATTCGTTTCATTTCGTGTCTGTCTTTCCTTTGTTTCGTTCTCTCCGTTTCGGCAATCCTCTTGAAGATGACTCGGCAAATCGACAGCTGAAGCCGAAGGCTGAAGCACACTCCAAGCTGATGTGACGATCTTTGCTCTCTTCAGTCTCCGCCTCGATTTTTGTGACTTGTGTGTCCTGTGTGTAGGAGGACGAAGCGAAACATGCAGCGGCCCTTGCGTTCGACCTCGTCGTCCACATTCCGATTCACCGCGTCGGGTTGCTTCTTTTCAGTAAGCCACAGACATATTTCTCTTCTAACTTTTTGCCGTTTTACTTGGTCATACAGGCTGGGAAACCCCCTGATTATTATTCACAAGTTGTGCTCACAGCCTGCATACAGTAGCGGCGGGTTTTCATATCTTCATTCTTTCTTTCTCGCCTTTTTTCCCTTCTCTCCTTTTCCAACTCCTACCATATCCGCTCTCACTGCAACTGTTGTGTTTGGGTACGCACGCCGTGTCATTGCGTTGCTCTCAGCATGCGCATATCCGGTCTCTCTCTTGTCCCTCTCTGCATCCTCTTACAGTTGCAGCAGCTGCAGGAGGGGAAGGAAACGACGCAAAACGCAAACGTAGACGCAGACCCGATGCAGACTAGATGCAGATGCAAGCCCCCCTTTTCTGCACGTAAACGGGGGCATGCCGCAGGAGGTTCTGTCAAGGGCGTCTATTTGGATAGCCCCTCAGGCCCCTCAGGCTACAGGGAAGCCGAGAACAAAAGAAGGATCGAACTTTGACTCAAGAAGAGGCCATTGACCAGTGACTGTTGATGGCTTGCTCAGGGCAAGGCCCCAGGCCAATACCAAGACAGAAGCCCTGTTCGCTGCCATTATTGGTTGCCCGCCGCCGGCTCGTTGCCCTTCCTGGCAGCGAGCGGCAAGGTCATTCCTTTATGTCGTACTGTTTAATAAAAAAAACGAAAGGGCAAGAGGGACGCAAGAGGAGGTGGGCACGGGCGCCGTCTCCGCCGACTCGGTGCCTATGAGGCAGTTCTCCTTCTCCTTTCTTCCAGTCACTCGCCTCCGATCCTTTGTTTCTCACCATTGGCACGATACCGTTAGAACGTCAGAAAAGACATATACGAGTGCATGAACTTGTGAAATTGCTCCAACACCGCCATTTTATGTCCTCCAATGAACGCGAAAATGGTAAACAAAAACAAAAGCAACAGTTCCGGTGCTGACGCTGCTGTCTTGGGGCGTACGGAGTAATCATAGACAGATATAATTATAAACGACGACGGCATCCATTACCTAGAGGGGGCAGGCTGCGGAGGAGACTGACGACCGACTTATGATGGCATCTCGCTGCATCCCCTGTTTAGCTGTCTGATCTCCAAGCTTTTGGATACTGTCGTTGCAGTTAGTGAGGTTAGTGTGATTATGGTGGGGGAGACTTGCTCCGTATTTTCTGTCCTGGCCTCCCACCCCTTTGTTGTCTGCAATTTCAACCCTGCTGTGATGTCGCGCACAAACGCGCTAGATTGGTCCTGGCGCCCCATCCTTGAAGCGTGCTTGGTGGACATTCACTACGACATGCCCCTCTCTTTCATCTCGGCGCACGTCCACCGGCCCACCAAAGCCACCTGCAAACACATCCTAGCAGTACCCTGAGTACGCAGGTGGTGGGCAGCTAGCATCCCGGGCGCAGAAAAGGAGGATTGAAATAGACAGCGAGGACCCTGAACGAACAGCTTTTCTCGGCCTGGTCCCCACCATGGTGGCCCGCCTATGATACATGGCTATCATTTTCAGTCACTTGTCTCAAAGCCTCTCAACATCTGTTTATCGTCTCTTGCCTTTCACAGCCGCCGTACCCCTCCCTCCTGCCTCGCGGCCCCTTGCAAATGGGGTTATTGGCCGTCTCGTCTGCTACTGGCAAGGCTCCTGCCCGCAATACTGAAATAACTGAAATAACTGAAAAAGAAAAGTGAGAGGCCGCACGGCTGCTGGTATTAAAGCCAAACCAGACCCCCGTTCTCAACCCCCGTCTCCAATTTCCCGTTTTCCCTCCTCTCCTTCCCTTTCCTTCTTCTCTCCTCTTCTTCTCTCCTGTTTGGTCCGTAGAGGTGGTTGCTTTCTCGACAGAGCACCCGTACGAAACAGAAGAGAGAAGACGAAGAAGAGAGGACGAGACGAGAAACGTCCGAGGGAATCATCAGGAAGAGAATACGGACGAGGAAAAAAAAGGACTACTGTGTTTTGGTGCTTTTTTGTTATCGCCTGTTTTGTGTCTTCAGTTGTTGAGCGTGGAACGTTGGAGATACCCTTCTTCTCTTCTCTTTTTTATTATTTCTTCTTCTTTTCTTCGTCCTTCTTCATCCCCCTTTTCTCTGGTGTGCTCCTTCCTTTATACACCCGTGCCCGTCCTTGTGGCCTCCTTCCCTGCTCGACAAAATCGAATGACTCGAGCCCGTACACCTTCGATCGCACCTTCCTTCGAAAACAACACAAAACGTCCCCTCTGTTGCCGAGCTCGAATAAGAACGAAACGCCGCGAAGTGCGACGTATATCTGCGATAAAAATATACAAAAATTACAAAAGCTGTGGCGTGGCAGAAGAACATTTTGGGTAAGTGGCTGCTCTGCATTTTGCAGCTACATTTGCATTCGCGTCTGTCTCTCGTCTTTGCCTCGTTTGTTGTTCTCTTGTCGTGCACTCCTCTCTAGTCTACGACACTATTGGCACTGGTACCGACTGCCTCGTTTCCCACCGTTGTTTCGGGGGCCATCGCGCGTTTTGATTTCTCTTGCTCCGTGTCCCGCTAGCGCTGGTCGCTCTTTCCGTATCTATCCTGGCTCCCCCTCCTGTTCCCTTCCTCCAACGTTCTTAGTGCGCCCATTTCGTGTTGCTCCAATGGTCCTATGCTCCTTCTGTTGCTTTGTTTTTCTTCCTTCCAAAAACTGGCAACATCTCAACGTCCTCGAAAACCCGTACAAGGAACACAAGAACAACTTCCTACGAAACAAAGAGCCGCCTGCGTCACCTTTTGTCCCCGTTGCATGTCCGCTCCTTTTATATTGTTGTCCTCTTGTCCTCTTTCTCGTCGTCGTCGCCGTTCTTTTGTTTCATATCGCTTACCCCGCGGGCGCATTCCAGCTCGCCGCGCCGTTTGCCGATTCCTCGTCTTTCCGCAGCTTTTCTCGTCATACGATCTTCTTCTGGTATGCAATATCGACAAGCGTTGCGCGCCCCTTGTGTGATCTGCCCCCCTTTTGACCTCAAGGAGGGTTCTTTTTTAGTGTGCTGATGTGTTTTTTGCTTTCCCCTGTTTTCCTGTATCTCGATCGTTTATGTCCCCGTTTGTTATGCTATTTTGTGTCTTGTTTATTCCCACCGTCTTGTCGTTCTGGTGTCTTCTTGTCGTTTGTGTCTCTGCAAGCTGTCTGTGCTGCATGTCTGTCAGCTGAGTCGCCTCTGTCGTCCACTGCCCGGTCGCCGTCCTGGTTTCCGCAAACAGGCAGCAAAACAGGCACTCCGCCGCACCGAGTCACATGGCCGAGGAGACAACATAAAAAGAAATGCATAGCCAAGGACAACTAGTTGTCGGCCTCGTGGAGGAGGCCGACGGCAAACGACACGACGCACGTACAAATCACGAAGCCGAAGCATGAAGCACGAAGCACGAAGCACAAGAACGAAGAACGAAGAACGAGACACAACGAACCCAAAACCCATATCTGAGCAAGCATACACAACTCGCATGCGCCACCTGGCACACAGACACTGACACATGCACAAACAACATGCACACTTGCACTACTGGGATGTGTCAGGAATGAACACACTGGACTTACCCCCAGTTGACTCAGCTTTCCAGGAACATGCTTCGACACCCACCCACACCTTCCCTCACACCTTCCCTCACACCCTCCGTCCTTCCACACTGTTAGCCTCGTGTCAGCCTGTAGCACTTGTTTTCTTGTTTTGGTCCTTTTTATAGTACATGCATATTGGTTCGCACCGGCGGTTGCCCTGCGAGTCTGCCGCCTGCCGCCGCCTCGAACTTCGTTAGAGCAAACTGCAACACAACTACAGCAAAATCTCCGCAGCCTCCGCAGCCTAGGCGCTGTGGCAAATCTGCCAAACGCATTCCATATACACATCCTTTTGTCATCCTCGCATTCTCTTATTTGTTTGCCTGGATCGGCCGACTCGCTCTTATTTCTTCCCTGATCACAACTTTGCCTTGTCCCACTGCCTCTTTCTTGCCGGCTCCTAGCTGGTTCCTGTTCGACACAAACAGACGAAACAATACCCGCACACCCCTCCTCTGGTCTACGACTGGTCCCGTCTTGATCCTACGGACTGGATTTCCAAAAGGCCCTTGAACACAAGGATCCAGAACTGCTTCTTGGGACGGTACGGAGTGCACTTGTCCTGCGTGGCACATTTAGGACTGTTACTTCCACGACTCTATGTTACTGATCTTCTGGAAAACTGTTTTCTTATTTCATATTTCCTTTTCTTTTCTTTTCTGCCGTGCCCCTTCTCTGACGCGTTCTTTGCCTCGCTCGCCCTCTTTGCCCCCACGCAAGACGTGCAAGGAACACAAAATCGGATGTTTGACTGACTCTCCTTTCTGTGCGACAGCCCTCGGGATTTTGTCCTTGTTCAATTCTCTTTGATTTTTATTGTCCCTTGAGCGACCTTCTCGAGACAGCGGTATTTCCGTCGCGTACCACACCGTACCCGCCGAAATTGAAGCGAACACATACATCTATAAAGACTCTCTCGCCAGCGAACAACTTCAGTCCCCCTCGACCTCCTACGGCCGACCTTTACTACATAGCACTGGTCTCCAATGCATCCTTAAACGAAACCGCCGCCGCCATGGATTCGGAAGACGGAGAGTTGTTTGTCAAGGTACGCACAGCTAGGACGAGCTCAAAGAACGAAAATGGGCCACGATAGCACACCATTTCTTTATACTAACTCCCACCCAGCAACTGGCCACGTTTGTGCGTACGCACGAAAAGGCACTTGCGAATGCTTTGCAGTTTCGGCGACAGCCTGGCCCGCGACATGGTCCCTCCCAGAGCGTCTCGTCGCTCCCGACGAGCTCCTCGACCAACACCCTTCCCGAGCGCCCTTCGACCTCTTCCTCGACGTCGAGCTCCCTCGCGGCCGCCTTGTCTCTCGGGTCCCTCAACTTCACCTCCCACAGCGTAAAGTCAGCCAAGCTCGCACTTACCTCGCATCACCTCTTCTACCTGCTGTCCCGCTTTGAAGAGCTCGGCATCCCCGTTGGTCCCATGGGCATCCGCATCGAAAACCTCCACGATGCTGCCGCGTCCACAAACTACGTCTCGTTCCTGAGCCAGTCTCAGCGGTCCAAGACACACGGTTCCGACGTCGGCTCCATCCGCTCCGTATCCAGCATCCGCAGCGTTATGTCCGGCATGTCTGCCCTCTGGGCCAGCTTCAGTCTTGGTTCGAGTATCTCGGCCGCTCGCACGGAGCGGCAAAAGGCGGCCCTGCAGGCTGACCTCAAATACCTGTACTCGGCCTTCACCAAGATCCCGTGTTTACGTCTCGCCCCCGACTGGCGCGCCCGCCTCATCCGGGGCTACGAGGAGTTCCCCTTCGACTCGGCCGTCCCACTCTATGTCTTCAAAAACGTGCAAGCTCTCGAAGTATGCGACATGGACTTTCGGCAGTTCTTTGGCTGGGATCGCCTTGCCGACCAACTGCGGTCTCTAACGCTGAAGCGTGCCTCCATCGAAGATCTGATCGAGATTCTGGTCGACATTGTCCTCGACGACATGGAGAAACGCCGGCGGCGGACGTCCAAGACACAGTCGTCCCCGACCATTGGGCCTTTTAGCGGCGGCTCCGTCGGTGGTAGCATGGGTATGATGAGCCCGCGTCGTAGCAGCCCGTCGATTCCACATGCCGAGCTGCATAAGAGCATGTCCATGCCCGGCTCGCCAGACCCGCGTACCTCGGTGCTCGACATGCGGATTGGGTCGGTTATCAGCGAACCATCCGCAGACGAGCAGCCCGAGCACAGTGGTAATGATTTCCGGCCCTCGCTCGCCCGGTCCAACAGCGATGAGGCCTCGCCCCACTCGCCCTCCAAGTCGTCGCGCCCTCGCAGTCACTCGCCGCGTCGGCCCTCGAGCTCGCGCAACGGCACCGCATACGTCCGCAGCTCGCACAAGGTGCACCGATCCGGCTCCGGCAGTTCGCAATCGAGCCTTTCCGACTCCTGGCACAACCGCCGGGGCAGCACGTCCAACCTGCTCACCGTCGGCGTCCTCCCGGCGACCAAGTGGCGCTTCCTGAAGCACCTCAGCCTGGCGGACAATTCACTTACCTCGATTCCTGCGTTCAGTCTGTCCCCGCTGTCCAACACTCTGCATTCGCTCGACTTGTCGAGCAACCTCTTCACGCAGATTCCGGACAGCCTGGCGACCCTGACCGCGCTCCGTGCATTGAACCTGTCGCAGTGCATGATCGACTCTCTCCACTCGCTCGCGCACTTCCCATTGCCTGCCATCACTGCGCTGAACTTGCGGGCTAACCGGCTACAGTCCATAGCCGGCATTGAGAAGTTGTACCCGCTGGAGCGCCTCGATCTCCGTGATAACAGCCTCACTGACCCGACAGAGCTGGCACGTCTGACCGGTATTCCCGAAATTCGCGAGGTGTGGGTGGGCGGCAACCCTTTCACGCGGACCCACAAGGACTACCGCATCACCATCTTCAACCTGTTCCGCAAGACGCCGGGTTTCACCGAAGACATCATCATAGATGCCTGCGGACCCAGCTACTCGGAGCGCAAGTACCTCGTGGAGAGTGCTCCACTGCCGCCTATGGTGCCGGTGATCAAGCCGCAACCTGTTCCCACAATCGCTGCTGTCGATGTGAGCAAGCCTACTATTTTGTATGATACACCGCGCGGCACTCGCGATATCCGTGACCTACGTGAGCCTGCTGTTCTACGGAAAGAGCGGCCCGTGGTGCGCACCGCCTCTGGCGAGAGCAACGGCAATGCCACCCGTCGCAAGCGTGTCCCGAAACGACGTATTGTTGATTTGGCGACCAACAACGTCACCACTACGCTCGTGCCGTCCACATCGGCAACGACAGCACCTGTTTTGCCCCCACCCTCTGCCCCGTCACCTTTGGAAACCTCGTTCGACCGTGCAACTACAGCTGTACTACCGCCATTGCCTGTTGTACCCGAGACGTCGTACTTGACAACGACTGAAGACAACTATATCATATCCCGGTCGCCCGAGGACACACCCAACTTACGCCCTCTACCAGCGCTGCCCACGATTTCAACTATTCCAACTGTTTCTACTGCCCCCACTTTTCCGGCGCAGGATGATAGCCTCGTTCCGTCTGCTGCGGCTGTGCCTGTGCTACATGAGGAGAAGCCGGCCAAGCTCCAAGCCATTATCACACCGCACCCGGTCGATACAAGCTCGACGTTTAGAGCGGTAGCCGAGGTGGGCGAGATGCCAATATTGGCAAACGGCACCAGTACAGGCGCACCTACATCGACCAGACTTGCACAAGCTCTGCCACCATTGCCACCGCAGTCACCGCTTGCGGTGCAGGCACCGGTGCCACAGGCTCCAGCAACACCCACGACGCCGACACGGACTCCGACCAAGGCGACTAGCACGCCGTCACCTGCGCCGGCTGAACAATGGAGTGAGCCGCAAGACTGGGACGTTGGTGGTGAGCTGTACCGGCGCAAGATCGAAGCACTGCGGGACCAGGTTGGTGACGGCTACCTCAGCGTCCTAAGCGAAGAGACCTGGGATCCCGTGCGCCACCCGCCTCAATATCACGACAACCCCTTTAGCAGCGCCACCTCGTCGCCACTGCATCCCAGTCCTGTCGCGCCGCGGACGACGAGTGTGCAGGCCATTCACTCTGGCCGCACGCTGGGTTAGACAAGACAACGGAAGGCTTCGCTGCCTCTTCTGTTATAGTGTCCTCGTGGGATGCATTCCAATGCTCAAACGTCTTTGTCCACACCTGCCGCACACCTTGTCTTTTCCACCTTACCCGTTTCTCCCCTTTTGATACCCTCGTCCTCCAAATCTAGAATTGGAGGATGTCCGTTGACTTTTTTGGTCGACTACTGTGTCGCGACCAGTTTGGCAATGTCATATTTGCTGACTATGGTGGGCGATTTTCGCCCATCGATGTTGTTTTGTGCTTTCTTAGCGTATTGCATCTTTTGCATCGCACGTCCAGTTTTTTGTTTGGCTTCGTTTATTTCTTTCTATTGATACCTTGTTTCGTGCTTTTTGCCTTATGGGGGGAGTTTTCATTTTGCATCTATCTGCCCTTTGCAGGCAAGAGGGTTTATATTTCTTATAATAGGGCGCGTTTTTTTGTGATTTTTTTCGACATTGGCGTTATATTGGACTATCTTCTGGAATCTGAACATGACCATTTTTTTATTAATTGAACTCTTGGATGCTTGGTGACTTTACTGCGGGCACATGCCTTGATTGAAACGATGCTGCGGCATGAATGGGCATTGGGAACTATAAAACCTCGAAGTCTGCTGCGGGCTACGAAATCCGATTGTTCTGGAGAGGTGTGTGTAGACTTGACGCAAGAAATTGTGAAATATTCATCAAAAGAACCTTTTGCGTCTCGCTATTCGACGTTGCAATGGACTACGTGAATGGGCCCAGCTGTGCATCGCCTGACATTCTGCTGATTTGTGGATGGTGTCACGAGTCCCAGAGACACAATGACGAAAGTCATTACGGCATTTGTTATGCTCAAAAGGAACGACACTGTGGTCTAGCTTCCACCGTAGCCTCTTCCGACAACGACCGTTTTTCTTCTTTTTTCCAGGGTCCATCACCAGGTTCCATCAAATAAAGCGGATCGCGCCGTTCGCTGGTCCCTGTGTCTCCGCCCCTTTTGCCACACCACGAGGGTGTGCTGCCTTTCATCTCTTTGATAGTATTTGACGATACTCGACTTAGACGTAGCACGGCTTATTTTCACATCCTATCCTGCAATGCAGCTTACATATCTTGCTCCTCGAGAGGGCTTGTTGTTTGAGGACGCCAGTAAGTGATAGAGTATATCGCCGAAGTGCCGGTACTCCTTGTAAGAACGATCGTCAATAGTATTCGCAAGAATGGAATCTAGGCCGAGCAGTTGATTGACTAGAGACAAAACGGACTTTGAGCCACCAGCAGATCTCGAGTTTCTTGGATACGGTTATGCAAATAACTAGTCGGCTTCATCTAATAAACGAAATAGGAGAAACGATAAAAAGTTTCAAGACCTCGATGCATCGGCAACGAGTTGATCAAAGTATAATTGTCTTCAGTAAATGATTTGCGGAAGACGAGACAAGGAGGTTGGTGATATCTTTGCATGGCCGAGACAATGACATCCCCGTGGAGTATCGTTTGATAACAACTGCGAAACTTACAACCCGCGGCTGTCTCTCAAAGAGATAACTTGCAAATTGTATGTTGTAGTTACCAGGAAACTGTGCGTTAATTGGCGGTCGATACGGCGGTCAGTGGTGTGGCGCCAAGAAAGGGGACAAGCCAGCGGGATGACATCATTTGGGTCGCCTTGCCCAGGGCTGTTCTAGATTCCCAAGATCGAATGCTCCATTTGGCGTAGATTTTGATGCCACAACCATCGGTACGAGAAAACAAAGCAGTGAACGGCCATTGAATGACATGTCGGACGTTCTTTGTGAAAAATAGTTCGTCTCCAAGTAGTCAATTGCATTGCGCTGGGTCCCTCGAAACCAATTCCCATGTTATGTCGAAGTTTTGCTCAAACAATTAAATACCCCTTATCGCGTCACAGCAAACAATGGCGCACGCATAGGATGCATGGCGGCGTTGCCCATCCTGCAGATTTAAGAGCACATCGAACTCCATAATGGCTTTGATTTTCTTTTATTCTGTGACACCCGCGCCCCTTGTTTGGCGGCTGACAAAAAGTGGGCCCCCAAACATACAACGCTAGTCCCAATACGGAATGGTTCGGTCTGCTGTCCATCGCGACGTGAACCGCCAACGGGGTCTTCTGGTGGTTGAGTGGCCATTTTGCCTCCACCCCCTCGACGACAACCACAAAAACACCCCGTATCACCAACGTGCAACGCCGCATTTGAGGAGCAACGCATAGCATCCTGTCAGCCCTGCGCGTCTCTCATTCGGGCCGTTGTTTTCTCATCAATCGTTACTCGTTTTACGCCCTCGCCACCCCGTGCGACTCAGATGCGCGTCGACTCCCCCCTCTCGGTATCCTGAGACGCGGTTCTCGTAACGCCTCACCAGAAAGCCCACGACCATCTCTTCCATCATCAAAGCCGCTCGTTATCACGAATAGCGTTACCTAACACGACAATACGCGAGCACTCACTCGGGAGCCGCCCTCGCTCGCCCTTCCCTAGCTTCCCTAGCGAGTCCCCCACCCCCTTATGGCGGCCGCGCCATCCACGCCTCGACGGACGTCGACTGGCCGCCGCCGTGGTCGCCCACCTGGCTCTACAAACGCATCACGAGCAGCTCGAATGGCGGTTGCATCCTCTGAACCACCGCCTAAGAGGCGCAAGTACATCCCTGGAGGCCCCGGCGGAGGCGGTCGTTTTGTTGACGAGGACGGCAACGTCACCTATGTGGTCCGCGGCGCCCCACGAGCATCCCCAGGAGGAGCCGGCGGTGGCGGAGGCAGCCGCTCCGCCACCGCCCCTCGCCGGGCCCCGGCCGTACGCGCACCCAAACCCCCCGCCTCATCACCAATACTGCCCCGACGCGAGCGAAGCACGCGGACACGAATCGCCGTGAGCAGATACGAACCGGACGATGAGGAGCAGTTCAGCTCGGCGGCAGCCGTTGCGGCCGCCGTCGTACAGAGCGAAGGATACAAGCCCCGCGAGGAACGCGGGTGGGAGGAGTTCCACCCGAATTTGGACATTGAGACGACGTTCATGGTCTTCCCCTCAGAGGAGGTGGACGGCACAGCGCCGCGCCAGTCGGCCACGGCCACGCCGACGGCTGGCCTCTCGTTCAGCGGAGCATCTCCCTTTGCGAATGGTGGGAGCACATCCGCGACCAGTCACGATGTCGGTGCAATAGCAACACCAACGATTGGTGGCGCTACGGACACAAACAGCGGTTTGCCCAACGGCGACACCAACAACACAGCTGCCACGTCCTTCTCAACAGACGCATCACAACACGACCTGACTGCGGCAAGCGTATCGCCCTCGGCCACGTCTGGTCTGCCGGAAACACCTCTGCGCCGCAGAATCGGCCGGCCGCCACGCGACGGGCTTGGACTGGGGCTTATCACCTACGGGCTGTCGACAACGCCCAAGACTCCCAAGGTGCTGCCAATCCACAACCAGACACCCAAAGAGAAACTGGACCTGAAGCTGCCATCGTATCGGAAGACCGACCGCATCCTGCTGTTTGAGGGCAAGACCGTCGGCCGTTACGTCGACAAATCCATGATGAATGTGGGCTATCAGGAGAGTGACGCTTACGTGCGGCCTGATCCCTACCTGATCAAGGCGAGTGATGCCAACGCGGAAGAGGAGATTGACGCGTACCACCACCATGCCGCCGCGGAGAAGAGTGCTAGCGCTGGTGGTGGCGGTGCCGGGTCGGCCGTCACGGAGGCAGGGGGAGCCTCGTCGTATCTGCCAACTACATACGGCGTTCCAGGCAGCAGCGTGAGCCTTGTCCTCGCTGGCGGCGGCGCTGGCAGCAACGGCGGCGTGGGACGTGTCGAGTACGACATGGACGAGCAGGACGACATGTGGCTGGTCAAGTTCAACGCCCAACGCAAAGCCGCCAATGTCGAGCCGATCACGCGTGAGATCTTTGAGATCACCATCACCAAGATCGAGAAGGAGTGGCACGCGCTCGAGAAGCGCATCCCCAAGCCCAACCCGAAACCCCCGCAGACGCACCGTCCGCGCTCCTCGTCCGCCGCGGCCGTTAATGGCGAGACCCAAGGCGGCGAGGAGCAGGACAGTAAGTGCGCCATCTGCGACGACGGCGACTGCGAGAACACCAACGCCATTGTCTTTTGCGACGGCTGCGACCTCGCCGTCCACCAAGACTGCTACGGCGTGCCCTTCATCCCCGAGGGCCAGTGGATGTGCCGCAAGTGCCAGCTCATCGGCCGCGGCGTGCCCACCTGCATTTTCTGCCCCAACACCGACGGCGCATTTAAGCAGACTAACTCCTCTAAATGGGCCCATATGTTGTGCGCCATGTGGATTCCCGAGACCTCGCTCGGCAACACCACCTTCATGGAGCCCGTCATGGATGTCGAGAAGGTGCCCAAGACCCGCTGGCGCCTGACCTGCTACATCTGCCGCCAAAAGATGGGCGCCTGCATCCAGTGCGGCAACAAGGCATGCTACCAGGCCTTCCACGTCACCTGCGCGCGCCGCGCCCGGCTGTACCTTAAGATGAAAAACAGCCAGGGCAACCTTGCCATTCTTGATAACAGCATGATCCTCAAGGCCTTTTGTGACCGCCACTGCCCGGCCGACTACGCCAAGGAAAACAACGTGCACCAGGCCACGCGGGAAGCCAAACGGCACTACAAGCGCACCATGCGCGGCCGCATCTGGGCCGACAGTCGTGCCTCCGCCCTGCAGATGGCAGCCACCACCCACGCCATGGTCGAGCACCCGGTCGACGAGTCGCAAATGACGGGTGCACGCATCACGGCGGCCATGGGCGCCGCCGCAGCCGCCCACCCTGCGCTTGGCGACGACACCGCCACGAACGACGCAGCATCGAGCGCCGGTGGTGACAAGAGGAAGGGAGCAGCTGCAGCCGCCGCCAAACCCATGTGGCGTCTGCCGTCGGGCGCACCCGTCATCCCCCAGGCCGTCTTTGACATTGTCGAGACCGCCCTACAACGCTTCATGCTCCGCCGCCGCCGCGAGTTTGTCTCCGAGGCCTGTCGCTACTGGACGCTCAAACGCGAAGCGCGTAGAGGCGCCGCCCTTCTCAAGCGCCTGCAGCTGCAGATGGAGACGTTTACGTCCATGGAACTCACCCGCCGCAACTTTGCCACCATGGGCGCCTCTGGCCAGGCCCGCCTCGAGCGCCGCATCGAGTTTGCAGAATCGCTACTTGCGGACATTGACCGGTTGCGTGGTATCACCGGCGACCTCGTCGAGCGCGAGCGCGAAAAGCTCGAGCTGGCCACCCTCGAACAAGACTTTGTCAATACGTGCTACTTCCCGATCCACCAGCTTCTGGCCCCCGTCATCGAAAAGGCCAGCTTTTACGACAAGGACAAGGACGTCTTCCGCGCCAGCTTTGCTGCTCTGCAAGCCAAGCTCAATAAGCGTTTCTACACCAACACGCTCGTCTTTGTGCAGGACTTGTCCAATGTCGTGCGCAGCACGATCAACGCTGTCCTCCAGGACGGTGACGACATGACCACGCCACCAGCCGAAGCGGACTCGTCTACAGAACTGCTTCTGGTCAATGGCGCTGCACCGGCGGGCGACCTCACTGCTGCCTCTGCCTCAACACCTGCTGTTCCCAAACTGACGGCGGCCGCCGCACTCGCCGAAGCCCGCGATCGCAAACGACTTGCTAAGCGCATCCTCAAAGCGATCCAGCCCTTGCTCGAAGCCGCCATCCGCGCCGAGGCTGACGTTACGCGCGTCCCTCTGGAGCCGCTGCAGAAGGAGCTCGAGCAGCTTCTCGAGGCGAGCGTTGCAATACAACCGGCATCCACGCCTACACAAGCGCGGTTGTCTGCCAGCGCCGCGCTTGCGGAAGACACCATCATGATGGACCGCCCCGACGACGCTGATGGCGACGACGAAGCTGGTGGTCTCCGTGCGGCCGGCCAGATTGTAGTCGCATCGTCATCGTCTACAGCTCCAACGCAAACTCTTGGTGGCTCCACAGAAGACGAAGGAGAAGAGAAAATGGACGTTGACCCGGTCAACCCTGTCTCTACACCTAGGACGTCCACGCGGAACAAGACGATCAGCATCGAAATCACGACGCCGCGCTCGTCTAACCTGCTCGCCAGCGGCGCAGCCACGCTCGGCAGTTTGCGGAAAGACGGCGTGGCTGGGGTTGGTGCGAACGCTGACGCAGACGCCGAGGCCGAGGACGAGGACGAGTGCATTGGCAACGACAAGAAAAAGGAGGACAAGGAGGACAAGGACACCGATGTTGGGTGTGCACCACTGTCCGGCAGTAGCCTGCCAACCGCCAACGGGCCCTTGACCCCCCCGCAGTCGCATACCGGCAGCCTGCCGGGCAATCTGGCCGCCCATGTCGCCATCATTAGCCAAGACAACCAGCGGCCACAGCCGTCGGTCGACACACTGCACGACGGCGGCGTTCTCTGGTACCTGGGCAGCTTCGGCCTCGAGGGCACCACCGTTGTCGAGGAGCAGTGGTCGTCGGGCCGTGACGCCGTGCGCCTGTTGAGCGAGGACCTGACTGACATGGACGACGAAGAGCTCAACGGCCTCGGCTTTGACGTCGAGGACAATACCATTACGGCCGCCGCAGAAGAGGCCAAGGCTGTCGCAGCACCACCACCGCCGCCGCCGTTGACCCGTTCGCAGAACCAGAACCTGACGGTGACGACGCCGAAGCGGCGGGGTGCACCCGGTGCGACGACCCCACAGCGGAAAGGCATACGGTCGTCCGCTCGGCGTCGATGAGAAGCGGAGAAGGGAGGAAGGGAAGAGAAGAAGGTGAGAAGGGGAAGAGGGAGATAGTTTGGCGAGGACTATGAGATTTGTGTGTCTTTTTTTTTTTGTGTTCGCGTTGAGGCGCTTGGATTGTTGGGCTCGTGTGCTTTTGTTTCATTGTTGTTTTTACGTTTCTATTTTCGCTTTTCTGGTACAGCTGTTCGTTTTAGTGCCCAGTTTTGTTGTTCTGTGTATGCTGTTTGGTCTGCTCTCTCTTATACCTTTTGACGTTTCCTTTTCTATTTCTACCTTTTCTTCCACCGTCCATCTCGTCTTGCCCGTGCCTTGAGCGACCATTTCTCGGACGTCATCTTGTCTTCCTCCTTGATTTTCTTCGGCAGACCCGACCCATCCTTAATGTATGCTATGCGTATAGGTGTCGTGGACGGAGAAGTTGAATGGGCAGGTTCCGACGTGACTTAATGCCCGACCAATGCCCTTGTCAACATGTGGCGGCTTTTTCAATCAACCATAATAATCAAAGCTATGAATTACAACACCTAAAAGAGGCAATGAACAACCTGTGTTTTGTCCCAAATGTGCCTTTGCCATGCTTGATGAAGAACGCGAACCCTGTAAAAACGACATAAAACGAAAAAATGAGAGCGACACACTCGCCACAGCTTTAATCCTCCTCAAAGAACCCTTCATCATCGCTTTCAGACTCCACCTCCACCTTCTTGGACTCTTTTGATTTGGCCGTCTTGCCTGGCTTGTCGTCGGTGAGAGCCTTGCCGGCCTTGCTGACCTTGGCATCCTTGCTCTGCTTGCCTTCTTTTGGTAATTGCCGATCCCGGATGTTCTGCAATGCCCGTAGGCCGCCTGCCTCGTATGCCGTCTTAATTTCTTCCCACACTGGTGGTCGTGGACTGCGAGAAAACTGTGTGTTTTTGCCATCCTTGCCGTCGCCCTTGTCATCCTCCTTCTCGTCATCGCTGTACTTGCCCTTCTTGCTCTGCGGGTACAAGCTCACGTACGGTTCAAGGAAGGGGTAGTATTGCGGATACAGCACATCAATCTCGGCCACAGCAAGGTCTTGTGCCAGCTCTGCCTTTTCCGCCGCATCGTCCGTCGAGTCGTGTTGCTTCTTCAACTGCTTCTGCCGCCGTATCGCCTTTTTGCGTTCTAACAAGTTAGGAAGGGTTTAAGGTTCCAAAGCAATAAAAAGATTAAAACAGGAAATAAAAGAACACTGCTATCCCACCGTGACCTACCAAAAAACCGCAACATGTGGTATTTGCTAATCATGTGCGCGCGCACCCGCTTACTTTGCCGCTCCTCAATCTGCCGCTGCAGCGCCGCCAGCTCTGCCTCCAAATCCCGCTGTACATTGGCCGGCAGGCTGTCCGGGTTCCGCAGCCGCCGCTCAATCGTACGTGCACGCTTCTTGGCCCAGTTGGACGACTCGGGCCGCCGTGCGTGCTTCTTGAAGCCCGGCTGCTGGTGCCGCGGCTTGTCGCTGTTATAGCTGCTGTCGCCCGACTCCTTTTGGCGCTTGGCGGTGCGGTCGGGGTGTTCGGCGTAGTCGCCATACTGCCGTTTCTCGCCCATATTGATTGTGTTGTGTCTGTGTGTGTGAAGAGGTGAGTCGAGATGTTGCGGTTGACGTAGTTTTCGTCGAACTTGGATGGTACAAAAGCTAGTGAAGACCAACCGCTGAAGCTTTTGGTAGCCCCGTAATTTTTTTTCTGCCGCTGCAAATACAGCCAGCCTTGCTTATCTTATCGCAAATGGAATTGGTGCCAACACGTGATCCACTTTAATCGCCATTGTGGGTCCACTGAGCTCTCTCTCGCTTGTAATCAGACAAAGCTCTATGGAAGCAGGCGCGAACGACATCTTGTGAAGCTTCACCAGGCTAGCATTGAGCAAAATTGAACCAACCGGCCCAACTCATATGAGTTTGCTTTTTGACACCCGCTCGAACTAATTGCGACAAACACCTTCTCCGCGTTCCACTCAACAACTGGCATGCGGTAGAACTCGGCGCATCAACCACCACGGCCCTGGCCGCGTCTGAGCACAGCGCCCGTATCAAGACGGCTGATGACATTGTCTCGGAGACATCGGCCACCAGCGCATTTCCTCTGTGCTTTCTAGTAATCGAGTCTGCCAACAACCATTTGCGCTATGGATGGGCCGGAGACGGGCCTGGTGCGTTGGTCGCCGAATGCGGTCATCGACTCATTCCTGCACGTTAACCTGCACCACCGCGTCGTGCAGCTCTACAAGCCGACGGGCTACGCCAAAACGGGCCTGTTCGAGTACCAGAATGTGTCCAAACACGAAGACTTTCCGACACTGACGTCGTTTGACTGGTCGCCGACGGTCCCAGGCGTTGTTGCGATTGGCACGCCCACAGGCGTGGTCAACCTGCTCAAAATCGACGACGACTCCAACGCCTATGTGGAGCTCAACCTCAAAATGTCACGCACGTGCCAGGCTGTGGCGTTCAGCACATCCAACTTGCTGGCCGTGGGCCTGGACCGTGTGCGCAGCGACCGCAGTCTGTACATCTGGGACGTGAACCGGCTCTCGTCGTCGGCGCGGCCCGTCGATGCAGCCAGCATCGGCTCGGGTGCCACCGCATCGGCCGGCGGGTTCCCCAAGGATATGGAGCCCTTTGGCGAGCCGATCGAGGTGCGCGAGGCCAGTGTGTCCGTGTCGAGCGTGCGCTTCTTCGAGGACAACCCCAACACGCTCGTGGTCGGCATCAAGGGCCAGGGATTGCGCATCCACGACCTGCGCGATCCTGGCTTGCACCCGCTCCAGTTTCAAACGCGCTGCACCAACAACCTGGCCATTGACTACGCCGACCCCAACTACTTTGCCTCCTCGGCGCTCGACCACCCGGGCATCATGGTCTGGGACAAGCGCGCCACGAGCCGATCCATGGCCTCGCCGCTGTATCTGGATGCGGTCGACGTCGACGAGCTGCCGTGGGGCGGTGCTCTGCGTCTCGACCGCGCCGTCACGCCCGAGTCCGAGCAGGCCATCAACGAGAGCAAGGCGTCCGTCATCCGTGCGCTACGCTACTGTCGCGACCACCGCGGCATGCTGGGCGTCCTCTCCGGGTCAGGCCAGCTCAAGGTCTACGAGACGAAACACGAGTACTGCCCGCCGGAGATGATCGCCGACCACAGCCCCGAACTGCTCGAGGTGCGTCGGTCCAACGAGATGGACAACCAGTACTCGGACCCGCGCCACAAGAACGAGCGCATTGTGTCGTTTGACTGGGTCACGATCGGGTCGCCGGCGCTGCGCCCGCGTGTGCTCGTATTGCGCGCCAACGGCAGTTACGACATTCTGGAGAAGCCGTCGTTTACGACCACCTACCCTTTCAAGCTCATCCCCTGGACTGCGCCCTACCGCGGCCTCGAGGAGGGCGCATCGTACCACGCGATGATGCAGCTCGAGACGAACCAGGCGACCGAAGTGCTGTACCCGGTTGCCTTTGAAGAGGCACTGGCCGACATCCCCATTTTTGCGTCCGACGCAACCGAGATCAACGGCGCGATCCAAAAAGCACAAAAAGAGCGCGCGGCACAAATCGACGCCGACGCGCTGGAGCAGACCAAGAAGTCGCGGCTGTCGCCCGAGTTCTATTCGGCCAAGACCGTGGCCAAAAAGCTCAAGATCCTGCGGGCATACGAGAAGAAGCACCTGCGACAGCCGTCCAAAAAGGGAGCAGCACAGGATACGCGTGCAGGAACAGCACCGACAGCGTCAACAGTGCCAACAGCACCATCAGCACCAACGGCAACGGCAGCTGCAACAGCCGCATCAACAGTGGGTTCGCTGGCCGACATGACCGACTCGACAGCATCTCTGGCTTCCGTCTCGGGCCGGCCACTGACCAGCCAGGAGTTGCACGAAAGCCTGCTGTCATCCACATTGGCGCGGCAAGGTTTCCCGTCCGAGGCGCAAGCGGTGCTCGACCACGTGATGTTGCTCCGCGCCAAGGAGAGGTACCTGTTCCACTGCGCCCTGAACCAAGAGATTGTAGCAGACGACCCGTGGCTGCGCGACGTCTGGGGCTGGCTTGGCGATGCTGAGGCGGCCGTCGACAGCGGCGACATGACGGCGCACTACCTCGACTTGTCGTATATGGGTGTGGCCAGCATCTGGTTCGAGGACCTCGGCACCAACAAAGACGCGCGCATTTACGGTATCGACCCGGCGTCGTCGCCCTCCTTCCCCGACTCGTCCAACTGGCAGCGCACCATTAGCTCCATCTGCCGGAAACGCGGCGTCCGGCGCTACGAGGGCGTCGAGACGCGGAAACCGCACCACCGCCAGCTGTGCCTCGAAATCTGCGGTTGGGGCCGGCCGCCGGCCAGCAGCCTTGCCACCAATAACAACGGCAATGACGGCGCGGACGGCAGCGGCGAAAAAGATACAGCAACCGAGCGGACCACGTCGTATCACACCATGGCGGCGGCCCAGGCGCTTTTCCGCGGCGACAACCGCCAAGCCGTGCAGATTCTCAAGATGGCCAGCACCGAGCACCCAGAGCTGCTGTTTGTCTCGCTAGCGCTGCAGCTAATGGGCCGCCGCGACGAAGAAGGGATCAAGAACGGTGCAGCCGGTGGCGGCACGGTCCTGGGCGCCAGGGGCGACCGCGACCAGCTCGACTTTGACGAGGCGCTCGCGTCCAAGACCGACCCCTACTTGCGCGCCATCTCCTCGCTCATCGCCACAGGCGACTGGACCACCATTGCGCACCAGACGTCGCTGCCCTTGCGCGAGCGCGTCTTTGTGGCTGTCCGCATGTTTGACGATGACCAGCTGACCGTCTGGCTGCGCGACACGCTCGCCGAGGCCGTGCGCACGGGCGACGTCGAGGGTCTGGTGTTGACGGGCCTCACCGAGCCTGCCGTCGACATCTGGGCCCGCTACGTCGACAAGTTTCACGACGTCCAGACGGCAACGCTCGTCATGTCCATGGCTGCGCCCCGCTTTGTCGACGACTACCGCTGCACCGCCTGGCGCACCGCCTACCGCGCCTACCTGCAGCGCCACCGCGCGTTTTTCCAGCGGGCCAAGTTCGAGGTCGAGAGCACCAAGCGCAGCAAGGGCGCCGACGGCCGGCCCAAAGTGGCACCGCCGGCACGCCAGATTGCGCTGCGCTGTGTCTATTGCGACGCACAAACGCGGCTGGCCGTGCCACCGGCGTCGGGCGCCAGCGGCAGTGGCGTACTGGGCAGCGTGATGGCCCTCGACAACCACAACCAGCTGCCGGCCAAGCTGGCCATGGCGGGCGTCAGCTGCCCCAACTGCAAGCGGCACCTCCCCCGGTGCGTGGTGTGCCTCGAAATTGTAGGCACGCCGCGGTCCGACCGGCCCGAGGCCTCGGCGGACGCTGACACGCGGTTGGCGGCGCGCTTCCCGACGTTCTGTCTCAAGTGCGACCATGTGTTGCACCTGGACCACGCGCGGCAGTGGTTCTCGCGGCACGCCGAGTGTCCTGTGCCCGAGTGCAGGTGCCGGTGCAACTTCCGGGCCAACCCAGAGCTTAACTACCAGTAGGGTTCCTTTGTATATGTATAGATGTAATGACGAGACGGAGTAAGGGATTTGGGTGTAATGTATCATAACTTATATCATGTCTATTTTACGTACGACTGCGCAATCGCTTTATATGTCTTAAAAAATGCATGGTATAGCTCCATTGTCCCATTTATTCAACACCGGATGCACCTTTCCCCTGGTCCTACTTCTTGTTGTTTGCTGCACCTCGTCCACCTCCTGCACCAGCAGAGGCATCTGCCCGCTTCTGTAAGCCCTGCTTGCCGTGCGGCACCCGCGCCTTGGCCAGTGTCTCGGCCGGCAGGTCTGCCACCTTCTTTCCGTCCTCCCAGAGCACCAGCTCGTTCACCGTGCTTCCTGCTTCGCTAGCCGCCGGCGGTGGTAGTAGTCGTGCACCCTCTCGGCTCGTCACCACGCGCTGGAAATACTTGGTCGGCACTTTGCCGTCCGCATCGCCCTCGGTCAACACCACGCCGTTGGCCGCCCGCCACCACTTGAGACTCGGGTCTTCACGCAGCGCCCGGCGCACGTCCAGAAACACGAGAACCTGGGCATCGCGCCGCAGACCCGGGATCACAGTACCCGCGCGACGCGCGCCCTCCACCGACTCGGCACCCTTCTGGTCGCTCTCCAGGCAGCCGCAGTGCACATGGTTGCGGGTCATGCGCCGCAGACCGCCGGTCGCCTCGATCGCCGGCCAGAACGCAAAAAAGGTGCCGTGGCACACGACCGGCGGCGCTGTCGCCGGATCGTCAATCGGTGTGAGCAGACCGGCGTCGCTGGTCACCGTGGCAATGCTATGGCCCTGGTTGGCGCGGATGCGGTAGGCTGCGGGGCTGTCGGTGTCGCTGACCGTGTGCAGGTCCAGGTCCAGCGTGTCGTCCGAATCTGCCCGCTTGAGGGCAAACCGCTGCTTGTCGTTGGTTATCACGACGTCGCGCACCTCGGCGAGCGTGACGTTGAGCGACCGCAGCGGGCCCCACTGCAGGACCTGGTCGAGCGGTGCAAAGCCTTCCGGATCGAGCGGGATGCCGGCGTTGGCGGCCTGGTGACGGAGCAGGCGCGAGAGGGCGCGGCTGACGTCGACGGAGCGCCCACTGCCACCACCGCCACCTCGTCTACCGCCTCCTCCGCGCCCTCCTCGCCGGTTGCCACCACCGCCTCGACTGTTGGCGGTCGAGCTTCCGCCGCCGCTGCCGATGCCCCCAAGCCGGTCGTGAAACTGCGCCGCGAGGGCCTCGGCGTTGTCAAAGTCGTCCATGGATAGTGCACCTGCTGTCTTTCTTGTGTTTGGCGTCGTACGGATGTTTTGTATGGTTGTTCCGTTGGTTGTCGTCCGTTGCGCAAGTCTGTTCCGCGTATTGCGCCAGTTCACATTGGAAGCAATCCTTGTCGAGATAGATCTGGTTAGGCTAGTGGTAATGCGTGCGTAGAGAGACAAATGCAGAATATGCTTCATTCAGGAGGACTTTATAAAGAGTCTTCTTTGAGAGTCGTTGAGTCTATTAGGTATGGTGTCTTGGTATGTTGTCGCTTTTGTATGCGAGTAGTGTTGCTCTTGTGGCCTGTCGCCAAAACGGAGTCAATCAAGATAGTGGGGCAAATCGGATGCTTGGCTCAGCCTTGCAGCTAAAATAGAGTTTCACCCAGAACGCCCAAGGAGGCGTTCACGGACTGTCTCGAAAATTGATTCGTCAATTGAGTCACCGGCGAGCCAACAGTTTTCATCTTTTGTTTCACCGAGGCTGTGCAGCGGCCGCATTTCATTTTGACATACAACTACACATTAAAGAGTCAAGTCCGGTTGTCACAAAAGGTTGCAAGAGTATGAGAAGGAAAGACGCTGCTTATTATATTCCCAAAAAAGGCCACACTAAAATATAAATGAAAACTTAGAACAAAACCATTAAGAGAAAACAAGAACAACAAAAACCAATCAATCCACACCAACTTTGGGAAGTCATGAGATAAAATTCGTAATACACACTGGACATCAATCGCTGAGAGACGACAAGGGAGAAGACATAGAAGGGTGGGAGGAGACAAGGAGACGAGAAGCGAAGACAAAAAGTAGGTACACAAAATGTTTTTGACTAAAAACGACAAGAACGAAAAAGATAAAATGGACCGCCGGCGTATGAACGTAAAAAAGGGGGGAGTGTGTCGTGTTTTGTGATGGTTGTCAGTCATGTTATGGTTGCGGTTGATATATAGTACAGGTCCGTCAAAGCGTGACATAAAGGGATCATTAAAAAAGGGACGCGAGGAGTGAGAAAGAAGAGGATGCAGCAAGAGGCAAGTCAAGTCCTGCCTCACCGGTACCCACCGACCTGGGACGACGCCGAGGTCAGGCTAGGTAGCGCGCTCTCCCGCCGCCTGCTGACACTGGTCGTGCGGCTCAGCAGCGACGACTGGCCGAGCGACAGCTGCCGCTGCCCGCGGTCCTCAGCGTACTTATCGGCCAGAGTGCCACTTGTGCCGACGGTGCTGCCACCGTCACGACCATCACGCTCCTGCTGCTGCGCGCTGCGCTCCAAGAAGCGACGGCTCGACAGTAGCGGTGACGACGCGGTCATGGCGGTAGTTGTCGTCTGAGGTGTGACCAGGCGCGAGTTGAGGCTGGAGGGGACGAGACGGCGGCGCGGGAGAGCCGAAGATGCCAGTGGCGAATGGTTGTTGACTTCGCCATTGTTCGCCTGTGCCACGTTGGCGTTGGCCGATACGGCAGCTGCATTGGCCGTAGGAGTGTTCTGCGCTGGCTGTTGCTGCACCTGGCTAGTGTAGTCGCGCGACGGGTGCTCTCGTGGCTGGTATTCTCGTGGCTGGTACTCCCGAGGGTGGTACTCGCGGGGCCCGCGCTGCGCCGACCGCAAGCCCGCCACGTCGGTCAAGGCACGCGAGGGCGATCGGACCTGTTGTCCGTCCACTTCGTCGTCAACACCAGTAGCGCCATCGTCAGCCACGGCCACTGTCCGCCGCGAGCGATACAGCAGCGACGACTTGCGACCCTCCTCGGGCTCTTCCGTGCCCGCGCGCCGGGTCCGCAGTAGGGACGAACGACGACCAGTCGACTGTGGCATGTCCTCGGGATCCTCAGAGGCGGCACGGCGTGTGCGCGAAATCATGAGGGACGAGCGACGGCCTGCATTTTCACTTGACACGGGTGGGCCAAGTGCAAGGCGCGGCGAGGGCAGTGTGGGTGTGTTCAGGAACGATGTGCGGCGGTCCTCGTAGCGTGTCGGGGCACGCGGGCTGGTTTGCAGTTTTGCGGTCGTTGAAGCCGGCTCCATGGCCACGCCGCGCCGCGAGTTGGCAAGGTTGGCGAAGGCCTTGTTCGTTGTCGTCGTTGGGCTCGAGATTGTGACCGTGTCGTCGCGTGAGGACCGCTGCGCCTGATGCTGGCGGATGTCCTCGTGCTGTTGTTGGAGCTGCTGTTGCCGTTGCTGCAAGTCCTGCTGCTGCTGCTTTTGCTGTTGCTGAAGCTGCTGCTGCTCTTCTTGTTGCTGAAGCTGCTTCTGTTGCTCTTGCTGCAACTGGAGTCGTTGTGACTGTGGTGGTGGCAGGTTCGCTTGAATTTGGGCTGTAGCGGCTGCAGCAGCTGCCGCCGCCTTCCGATGCGCTGCTTCGTCGTTGAGCGTCAAGCACAGCTCCGTCAGGCTTCGGCAGATACTCTCGGCCTTGCGGCGGAGCTGTCGATCCGTCACCGTGGACGGCATGCTGGTCCCAATAGTGCTGGCGCCACTCGAAATCGGGCCGGGTTGGCCTGCAACACCCACCATCTGCGTCAGAGCCAAGGCTTCCGTCGCAGCAGTCTCAATGGCTCCGAAGACGTCATCGCTCACATGCGGCTTCAACCCACGGAGGGCAGAGAGCAGGACCGGCGGGCTGACTTGTTGAGGCGATTGTAGAGACTGCTGCTGCAATTGCTGTTGCTGGAGCTGAGACGACGTCGTGCTTCGAACGTCTGCTGCCTGGCCGTTCGTCGCAACGCGCTTCGGAGAGCCTGAGAGTGTGGTAGCACTCGTGGTCGCCGTGCGAGGCCGCTCGTCGGATGCCCGCGACATCGCCGCGCCGGCTGTGGGTGGAATCTTACCCGTCAACTCGAGCCGCCGCATACGCGACTTGAGGTCGTCCAGCTCATCCCAGACCGTCGACGGCGCGGCCGAAGCAGTCGACTCCGTACTGTCCATGCCACCACCAACACCGAGGCCGCCATGGCCAATGTCGTGTATGTCCTGGCGCGGCACATCGGCGGGTCGTGGCACCAGTGGCGAGGAATTATAAGTGCGGGAATAATTATGGGCGGTCTTGATGGACGAGGTTCGCAGTGGTAACGGGGTACCGCTGCTGATCGATTCTGTCACAGAAGGACGCCTCCGTGAGTAGTTGGTACCAACTTCAGACGCCGTGTCATAGAACACAGACGTTCGAGGTGTGCTAGGTGATGGTCGTGCTGAGGAAATGACAGTGCGTGTGCGAATGGGGTCAGGCCGATGTGATGCTGTTGCCGACCGCAGCGGCGTAGTCCGCTCGCTGGCCAAAGCGCGCGGCGGTGTGTCCCGTGCAACTGCAGCATGCTGCTGTAGTTGTTGTTGCTGCAGCTGTTGCTGTAGTGCTTGCTCGTCAGCATACCGTCGTTGGCGAGTAGTTTCCCGCTGATCAGAGAGACGGCGTGTGATTTGAGGTGAAGTAGTTTGGCGTGACGGCACGGCAGCAGAGAAAGGCCTCCGTTGAGATGTTGTGCGACTTACGCGGGACTGTGGTGAAACTAATGTCAGTATTTTTGATAGAAGGAGGAAAGCTGCAACCAAGGATCAAGGCCACTGGTTGTTTGGGGCGACAACACGGAAGGATAATGAAACACAGAGAAGGGTGCGGGAACCCCAAGCCAAGAAAAGATGGGATCGCCCGCAAAATTCCCTCTAGTAGGAGACCAGTTGAGAAAGACGTGACTATGCCGTGTAATGAGACAACATGAGATTGGGGTTTTGCGACCTTGCGCACAAGATGTGCAACAAGTGCAGATCCAAAACAAAACTGCAAGGCCGAAGTGTCGGAAGAAATAAGGCAAAAAGGGGCAGAAAAACGTGGGCGTAAACAAAAGAACGGTTGCGAGCTTACAGTTGCGTTGGGATCGTCGGGTTGACGATCGTCTTCGCGCGCTATGCGCATAAAGACGTCACCCGTGGTGTCGGAATCGGTGCGCCGAGAAAGCGGAGTACCGGTAGAGTAATCATCGTCGCCGGCCGCGTTGCGGCCCTCAAGGGCGCGCAGAGTGCGGTCGCGCTGGCGGGGATCAAGTACGCCGCCATCAGCGGTATCGACGTCATCGTAGGAGGCGCCGCCGCCGGGCGAGCGAAGGTTCATGTCCTGTAAGCCAAGACTCTTGCGCGAGCCCGAAGAGCGGAAGGATCGGATGGGTGGGATGATGGGACGAGACGTCGGAACCTCGTTGCGAGGCGCACGGAACGAGAGCGGAGGGCGCGACGTCTTTCGCTTGTCATCGGCAGACTGGAGCGTCGGCGACTGGAGCGACTGGAGCGACTGGGGCGACTGTTGAGGCAGCGACCGTTGCGTGGCGAGCGCTGTTGTTGACGTCTCGGACACAGCAGACTCCTGCGTGTCAATGTCGAGAGAGCTCGACTTGGTCTTTGTCTTGGCCGTGACCTTGGTCTTGCCGGTCGACACCAGATCACGCTGGCCCTTGGCCCACTCCTTGGTGGACGCTTCGGGCGAGAGCGGGTCTGCGCTGGTGGCTACTGAGGCCGCGAGATCGTCGTCGTGGTCGGTGGCGCGGCGGTCGGCGTTGGCTGTCGCCGGTGTTAGGATCGGCGTCGGCGTAGAGTTCTCGACCTGAGATTCTGCCTTCGTCTGGAAGCGCTTCGTGAAAGACGTTGCTGTGAGGTCGTCAGAGTCAAGGTCGTTGGAGCCAAAGGACGCGGTTGCACGGCGGTGCAGCGACGTCTTCTTTTTGGACGGGCTCGGGTCGGTGAGGGTACGTTGCAGTCTCGCGGTGCCAGCAGGAGAAGTGGGCGCCGGCGATCCACGTTCTCTGGACGCGGGAGAAGTGGGAGAAGCGGGTGATCTGGGTGACCTGGAAGATGCAGGGGTGGGCGATGGCGAACACAGGGGATTGGTGGCGAAGGCTACGGTAGTATTGGGAGAAGGGGTCGAAACAACGACCTTTGGCGGGGAGTTGTCATGGAACGGCTTGGAGTCGCGAGAATCGTCGTCGAGAGGAGTCAATTCGGCAGACGACGAAATCGCAGAGGAAGACGATGTAAAGGTCGGTGCCGTAAATGAGGACGACGAAAAGGACGACGACGACACCGTAGAAGTGGTGGCGGCGCTCTTTGTCGAAGGCGACGTGGCGGCGGTGACGGTGGAAGAAGCGGTGATGGCGGTGGAGGAGGACGAGGACGAGGAGTGTTTGGGATTGGATGCGTAGTTTTGGGTTTGGGATTCCTTTTGGTGCGATTTGGGCGATTTGGGCGAATCGGGCGCCGTAGGCGTGGGCACAGGATTTTGAAACGACGACACGCGGGACCGAGTGCTAGTTTCGGTGGCTGGACTCGGGCGGGATAAGGTACGCGAGGTCGCTGTTGCTGTTGTTGGCACAGGGAGGGATGGCGGGCCTGAAAGGGAGTGTGCATGGGTGTGGCTTTTGGGGAGGAAAGACCTGCTAGTGCTACTGGCGCTGTTGCCAGCGTTGATAGTGCCAGCGCTGTATCGGCGCTTTGTTGTCGCAGGTGGGGCGGTTGCAGTAGCGCCAGTTACAGTGGAAAGTGCGCTGTGCATCTGCTCTTGCCGTTCCTGGTCCTTGCGTTCCTGGGAATAGAACGAGGATTCGACCACACCGTTTGCTTTTGCACTGGGCGATAGCGACGGCAGCGATACGGGCGACGGCGGCATGCGCTGCAGACGCGACGGCAGCACGAGTGTATCCTTCTTGAGGTCGGCAAAACGGAAGGCGGGCAGCTTGGATGCGCTGTTGTTGATACGATGGTTATGGAGGACGCTGTTTGTATTGGTCTCAGACTGAGAGCTCGCCTCTTGCGTCATGTGCTGTATGGTATAATGGCTCATCGTCGGTGACGTTGGCGAAGCTGGCGTGACATCGCCGCCAAATGTAGAACGCGTCAGTGAAGGAATGAGGGCATTTGTACTGTCTGTGATGCCAATGTTGTCGATGCTGTTCGATGCTGTCTGAAGGATAGATGCAGGTGCCGATTTCTCAGCGGCGAGAGCTGGGGGCATGGCGACAGAAGCCATGTCGTCGGTTGTGCCTTCCAAAGGTGTAGCGTATTGTGACTTCCTCAGAAACCAATCCAATCAATATATCCTGGGCGGTTCTTTCCTCGTTCGGTGCGTCGCTCGGTGCGTCTTTCGTGAGCTCCTTCTCTCAGTGGTTTCTTTTACCCCCTATCCTCCTATTTACTCCACCTCCTTCTCGAGCAATCTGTGGATTGCTTCCACTATCGGCTTTCGGCGTGCTTTGTTTTTGCTGCTTCGATGTGACAACCACCGTTCACCTCTTAGGCGGCGGCCGGCGTCGTCGGTGTCGTCGGCGTCTTTGGACGGTGGTCCAGAGCCAAGCCCAGCAACTAGATAGCTCTGAAAATATGTTACGTCGTGATCAAGGTGAGTTTCTTCTGTCGAGTCTCGGTCTCGGTGAGCTGCGCGCGTTCCATCGGCGACAGGTGAGAAGCAGCGCGTGCAGCTGGGAGCATGGGGTAGGCAGTCGATAAGTGCTTATATGTCGTGGCTAATACTGATGTCGAAGCGATTGAGAGGCGAGATCCAGGAGAGTATCGAGGTGCTGGGGACGAACGCAACAGGACGACTGTCACGGCAAACAAAAGCAAAATGGAGAGGTGAACAAGACGTTGAAGATTCAACAATACAACGTCAGGAAGCAAGCTCGACAAAACCGAACAGCTCGAGAGCAACGCGCCAGGATGTTGAGGGACTGTTGGTCAATACTGACAAGGGGCTGCAGCTGGCTTGGTGGATTCGAAGTGGACTCTGCCCCCCTCTCTATTTTCTTTTTTGTGAGTGCCTTTGACGTCGTATTGCTTTAATCTGTCTTGTCTTCTTTGAGAACATGCACACTATGAAGAAAAGAGAAATTGTTGGAGTATGTCCCGAGAGAGGGTCAAAGGTAGAATGAGGTCGTTCTATCAACCCGGTCTCTGGGCGGAGAAGACATATCACTACAAGCTACGACAGTACAACTACGTTCGGTGTTCAGCGGGCAAGGGCATGAAGAATATACCCTGACCGAAGAACAACCACGGCGACGAACGGAAACGCGGGAACAAAAAAGAATCAAAGGGGGGTGGGAAGTGAGGAGCGCAGCGAGACAAACATTGAATTTGGTCGAATTTCGACATGTCATCATTTTCTGCCGAAGCGAGGAAAATGGACAAAATCAGACGGGTATTACAGCTCCCATGTTCTCGGTGGACCTTCACGCACGTACCCGCATACACCCACTCGACCATCACAGGGGTCTGCAGGTAGCCAGGAGAAAAGAGGAGCCATGGAGCCTTCTGCCCTCCAACTTCCACCCTCCACTATCCCGTCAGGGCCTTCGTCTCCTCGAGCTAGTCGACGCAAGGTCAAAAGACACGCTGGCGTCACCACCCCATAGCTGCTCATGGCTCTGAGATCGTGATTGCCTGGGGCACTATTGCTAGCTTCTTACGTGAAGCGATGCGTGGTATCAAAAGGTGAGACATGCGGCTAGCGTGGCGTGGCCATTTTTAAACGATGGAGGCTGTTGTGGGTGCCGATCTAACATCGTCACTTAGTTTCTTCCTTTTCGTGGTTCTTCTGCTCTGTCCTTTCTGTCTGCCTTTACTGCTTTCTTCTTGTCTCTTTTTCCTTTTCCTCCCTTTCCTTGCCTTCCCGCCTCGCTTCTCTTGTCACATCAATTCGTGCAGGCTGTCTTTTCCTTGGTTGTCACAAACAGCTGTCACAAACAAACCTACTTTTCAGACCTGTAAAGCCAATTGACTGCTGCCATTCGCTGGTTGTGCCGTGCGATCCACCAGCCTTTCAAGACAACCCCTCGCTCTTCACATCCCAGCCACCCACCCATACGACGAATATATTCAAGTGAACGGAGGAGAAATTATGAGATAATACAAGACAAACCCGAGAAACAAAAGACACAAACAAGACACAAATAAGGCTCACGAAGCCTAATCACGCCAAAACAACAGCGCGTCCTTCTAATATCAGCTCTTGGGCCCATGGATTGTCCTGCGCTTGGTACAGCATGCATATGCTGTTGCGTCGTCTTCTTCAAGACACGGCATGTTGTGTTGTATTCTTGGTTTTTGCTGTTGGTTTTCAGATACTGACTCCCTCATTTCCACGGATTAGGCTTCTGTTGATATTTCAGCCGTTTTGTGGCACCCAAACGCATTCCGAGTTTCCATTTTGAATCGCAAAAATAATGGCACAGCGGCAAGCAAAAGAAAACCTAATTACAACGTACACCGCTTTGCAAGAGAAATATGCAGTGTTACACCAAGTTGACAGGTCGCACAATGGTGCAGAGAAATCTCCGCGCGGACTGGCTAGGCTTTTCCGCATATTTTTCCAGTCGCTGGTCTTGTATTGCAGGTTCTCCTTTGATTCTCAGTGGCTGGTGGTAAAAGCACAAATAGGGGGGACACATAATGAAGGTTAGGACGTGCGCACGGTAGAAAGAGGCGGAGTTCACTGGCGATGCGCTCGGTCGTTTCTCTTGTCTGAGTCCGTGTTCCCCTTCTCTTCCGCCTTCCTTCTTGGGGCATTTCTTCAGTTACTTCTAAAAAGGGCCGTTCTCACATAACCCATGGTTGTGGCGGATCGCCTACCACCTTGACATTCTGTGGAAGAACGATGACCTTCAAAGATGACTAAAAGTGTCCGAGTCACTAACCAGATAATTGTGTATAGGTTACGTCGATAATGGCTGTCATATAGCCAAGCCGGCCGTTTATCCGGAAAAGGTGGCTCAAATGAAACAAAACGGCGGTACGACAGACAGCAAACCTCACAAATGGCGATACGGTAAAAGGCTATTCAACAAAGCAGTTTCTGTCTTTTAAGCTGTCGACAGACCGCAGCAGCCATTCTCTCGCCTACGGGCCTTACTCAGTCCAGGAAATTTCATCTTTCCCCTGATGTTTGTGTCGCCAAGTGAAACCACAGACGTATTCCATATTTTGATATGCTGGCGAACGTAACCCCCAAAAGCGACAGATTGCCAAAGAGCCAGGTCCTAAAACACGACAACAAGGCTCTTCGTCAGGGCAGAACAGGGGCTGTCGGCTGTGTTCGTTTTCTTAACCAGCAGAGTTGGGTTGCACTGAGAACAAGACTGGCCTCCCTTGTCTTCTTTCCTGCCCATCGCCGCACCAAAGTGTACCAAGATCCACACCTAGGATATTAGGAGAGTGAGAAAAATTGAGACGAAAATCAGCAAGGATTGAGGAAGCCACAGCTCCCAGCTACAAAGGGCCTTTTTTCAGCGAAAAGACATCGAAAAGTACCAGAGCCTCTTGCTTTGATCTCTCACTCCCCTTGCGAAGGAGGTGGCTTGGTGGTGGTCAGATTTACGTTTGCACCTTGCAGTCCGCACCTTGAAGTCTGAACCTTGCAGCTTGCACCTCCTATCCAATCTACTCGCCCACTAAATATAAACGAAGTGAACGCAATGTCACTGTGCCCAAAATTCCACTGTTGCTTTTTCCAACTTTTTTTTTAGGTCTCCTGTGTCGTGCAGGAATCCAAGCCCACAAAAATGTGCGAAGCACGTCGTACAGATGCATGTTAGTCGACAACACCTTGATACCTACCCAACGCCTTTTTACTTGCACCCTGACTTTCTAGGCTCAGCTGTGTCTTACGACTTCTCGGGATCGTCTGGAATATTTTGGACCGGAGCGGCAATGATGCGAGCGTCGTGCATCGATGGTAGCCACGAGTGTGTCGATCACCGCTGCAAGGGATGCTGAGCGCGCCTTGTTCTGGATAAGACATATCCCAATGTGACAAACCTTTGTGTTCTGATCCACCCTTTTCCACTTTCTTTTCTTTTTTCTCACTTTTCGATTTCGTTCTTGTCCTTCTTTTCCGTTTTCTCTGTTCGTCTTCCTTTTCATGTGTTTGTTCGCACGCGGTTTTGTCTGACTTTGTGCCCACTCTTTTACCTCGTTCTCTTCCTCGATCCCCCTCGACCCCCTTGCTTAGCGTCTTCATTGGCCGTTTCAATATGCCCAACTTGTCCATTTTTTTTCTTACTCTGCCTATGTCGCCAGCCAGGACAGGTACTTTACTCCCACGCTTCGTCTCGTAACGTGCTTTTCTCACTGTTGCTCTCTTCTTGGTGGATGGCCAGGTCTCCATGCCACATCCAGCTCGCCAGTGTCACTTTCCTTTCAATGGACTAAATCTGGAGTAAAAGGACAAGAGGACAGGGGCTGGTGTGCAAAGAGGCTCACACGAACTGCTGTTCATCCCTTGCATCGGAGCAAAAACGACGGAAAGGCGAATATTGAGACTTCACGCTCCATGCTCGCGTGGACGGAATTGCGACAAGGTCGTTGGGATTTGTCCAGGGCCTTGGATTCCAGATTCCCTCTTCCTTCCGGCGCGCTGTCAAAATGAGCTGTGGCCGACAGCCGAGCTGACATCAACAAACTGGGCAAGCCACTCTGTTTGATAAAGGAACCTGAAAGAAATACCCGCCACATGATGTTTCTCGTCAACTGGGCAGCATGTGTCCCCTGCAGACCATACATGTAATATACATGGAGTGGTAGGCTTGCAGAGTGGAAGGTGGACGGCGGTTGCCAGACGCAGCTGGCAAGATGCGTTGTGCTGTCGAAAAGACCAAGACGATGGTCCAGGGGAGTGCCGTCTGATGAGTAAGGTTTGCCGGCAAAGCAAAGATCCAATTGCCTACATACGTCCTCCATCCAGTGGGCACTCTTGTCTGGACGAAGCATAGTTGTTGGTCCAGGCCAGACGCATAGGTCGAAGCAACGATGGATCTGCAGTCATTGACCTTGTCTGAAGAATAAGCATGTTTACATAGGAAGCACAAAATATGGAGCAAAGTACATAGTATCGTACTTCATACAAACGAAAGACAATATGGCGCTCTGTGCCAACGGAAAATGGAATTGGGCAGGGAGTTCTTAACGGGGCCGCTACATACGATGCGGAACGTTACAGAGTGCAGTCTGACGACATCGTGCGTCGAATGGAGACCTGTGATCAAAGTAAACAAAGCATCCTAGGCTATCAGAGAAACCATCCTGTGAGAAAAGTAGCGCGTATGGTTTGTTGATGGAAAGGATAAGGCGACAGTCCAGGTAAAGAGAAATCAATTACCGCAAAAGTACAAATTGCAATGGCGCGTCAAGATGCAACGGCGAGTCCGTTTTCTTGCGTTCCGTCTTTCCTTTTGCGGCAAACTCCGCAGTATGTCTACTTGTATAGCTACTTCGGCCGGAAGCGGACATCAGCCCCGGGCAAAGCCCGTGCCGAACCTAACAAAGGTCCTTCCGGCCATGAAACGCCACACCTCCGTGCGGAGCGCACAATGAACGGGTTCTAAGGATCACACGTGATTATCTTCCGTTGTGTTCGAGGTCACGAGGACAAGATCACAAAAACACGGCGTTCCCTCTATTCTGAAACACAACAGTGACATCACAACCCCTCTTCATGACTCAACAAACAAACAGCTTGTGCAGCTCTCATAACAGACAGAAAGCTCACTCGTCTTCTACATAATACAGATGCTACTGTTACTCCGTACAAGAGAGAACTTTTAATGTTTCGTCCAGCTGACAGGAAAGGGAGGGCAAGAGAGGGGCTAATACCATATCCCTATCCACCCCCAGAATCGTTTGATCGCCACACAGCCTTTGTTATTTATTTTGTGCAGCATCCTTGTGCATCGGGCCTACGAGCTCCGTGACGTGAGAAGACATACAGGCTGTCGCGTTTGTTTGTGCTCCACGCCCTGTCCACCATATGGAAAGAGACGTCTTTCAAAATAATTGAACGTACGGCGTAATCAAGGAAGGGACGGTGAGAGTCAATCATCGACCTTAACGGCAACCACTACTGAAAAGTTCAAATGTTTTCTTGAAGTTTCCAAAGGTAGTCCTGGTCCGGGGCGATACATTTGCCTATTACGCAAGATATAAATGTGAGCTGGCCACTCTCCGTGTGGCATCTTGGCAGGATGCAAAGGACTCAACCTGTGACGAAGGTGACACGACACAACACACGTTCCTGTGCAAAACTGCTGAAAACCAATGAGCCCGAGCAATATGTGCATTCACAATGGCGGTACACAGCATTTTTGTCATGTCACCTGCCTCAGTTCGACTTCCCTCATTTGCCCTTTTGAAACTCCCTCGTGCTACATTCACGCCATCATATGACAATTACTACCGCACAAAAGGCAAGGCAACTGTCAGCAATAACTATGTTTTGTTGATAAGACTCAGTGCCAGCCGCTCAATATCGTAGGACGGATGAACCGCCACGGAAAGGTTAGGTAGCCAGTGTCTGATGTAGAGCATGCCCCGGCGGGTGAGGGACATGGACTACAGAGTAATAATTTCGTCAGAGGCACAAGATCGCGGGTGCGGTGTGGAAGAGAAGGCGTAACTAAAATCAACGTGGCCAGCTTGTGTACAGCTATGAGTTGTTCCTCTGGCTCAAACACTCACAGCCATGTTGGCACAAGGTAACAAATTAACCAGAGTTGGCCGGCCATGGCGAGAAAGAGAAATCTGATATATTTCACATCCACACGTGCCTGAACCAGGAACCTCGCCCACTGTTCCGGGTTCTAGCCTTTCGGAAATTGGGCATCTATAACCGCATTTGCTCTTATATTTTTAAGCATACGGAATATATCCGTGGGCCTAGTCGTCTTACCTGTCACCAAGGCTTGATGCGAATACGCATTTACCACCTTATCTCTTTCGGAACTTGACTACATATGCAAAACAGTCTCTATGTATCACCTCCTTCCCCGATGGTGTTCGTTCAAGCCGGGACGGCATGGAGCTGCGTTGACCAGGCGAGGCAGTTGTCGAACCTGCGAAACGAACACTAAATTCAAAAATTGGGATATCGGGATCTCGATGGGTGTGCGTGGGGGGAAAGACAAAGAACAAGAAGAAAAAGGCACAGTTTGTTTGAATTCTCACCCGCATAACAAACGTTCAGCCTTCTCTTGCCGTGCCATAGACGTTGCCGAGACGGCTGTTGCAGAATGTTTATCTGTTGCCCGTTTATTTATCATATCGTCGGCATCGTATTAATTGCCAGCCCTGTGATATACCTCATCTCGTGGTATTTGTATTCTACCGGTTGTACAATTTCCCCTTCCCCCTTTCCCCTTTCCTAATTTACTAGTATCTCTCTTAACCGTTTTCCACGTCTATTTGGACTTCATTTTACCCAGGTGTCTGTTGTTTACATCAAAATGGGGGAAATACTGATACCGATACCTCATATACGGTAACAGCACTCGCTTCCCGCCCACCCGGCAACCTGTCTGTGACGGGTTCCAGGTATATAGGACCAACTCGCATTTGTTTACTTTCGCGGGTTTCATTCTGCCTACATCATATGGCATTTATGCTGCAATGTCATGTCTTCATTGCCTGTGCCTGGGTCGATGCCTGCCGTTCGAAACTCAAACTTTACGGCCTTTCTTTCTGCAATACATTTTGTTCGGTCTCAATAATACAGGTTTCGAGTTCCCATCAAAGCACGAGAGACGGCATTTATACCCCGGCGGAGGCTCGTAGCCATGTCCGAGTTCGGTATCCCGGCCGTGTTATATCAACAAAGACATTAATGCTTTGCGAGATATCTGTACTACTTACCACGTCATTCTGTATTAAGTTGACAGGCTGACAAGGATAGCAGAATGTACAACGGGGGCGAGGCCCGTCTAGTCCGCGGTGCTGTCCACAAGAAAATTTTTCATCACGTTTCGCTATTTATTTATTTATTCTGTCTTTGTTTACTTTCTCATGCACTCAGCACACGGCCTCTCCCATGCTCGCCAAATTGGCTACATAATTACGTTACAGTCGTTTGTGTTTCTTGTCGTTCCTCTTGTTTCAACTTTTTTTTCTATTTTGAATTTTCCATCTTTCCCGATTTCGACAGGCCTCCATCCTCATATGCAAGCACAATCCTCCTTGCCCCTCACCCCGGTGCAGCTGGAAGAATAGTGTGATTATTTAATTCAAGAATTCTGGAGCCCTGCATCTCTCCCGGTCATTTTGTTTTCATCTATTTTTTTGGTATTTCGATCCTTGTGTTGTTTTTGTATGTATCTACACAATACGGAGCAATACGGGAGATAAATTGTGGGTATTCTGTTTTAGTTTACGGAGGTATTACGACATACATAGGCCCTGAATTGAACATGTCTTGAACTTGCTAGCAAGAGTCCATAAAGTGCAAAGACGGTCCCGGGAACGCTAGCGGTTTAGGAGCTCGGGCGCAAAAAGACGTGGCCGAAGAAATTGTCACCAAAACAAAACTTCAAAAATAAACCAGTAAGGAAATGGTTGCGATGCTTGAAAATAATTCACAGATCGAGGACGTGCGAGTGCGCGCAAATGCTGGCCCTGTCCGTGTGAGTGGATCCAATCTGGACCCTCCCTCCTCCCTCCTCCATCTCAAGGAGAAAAAAATGGGTGGGAAGCAAGCCAAATTGGTTGCGTTTCAGATTTTGTCCGGGGCAAACGTCGTCTTGTTCGACCCTGTTATTTGGAGAGCAAGTGGCACTTGGCGGCACAGGGCGCCAGAGTGGATATTAAATCGAAGAGAAAATCCAGGCAAGAAGCACAGCCTTGCCACTTTCCAGAGTTGGCGTCATCGACTCTTTTCAAGGTGTCGTTTTGCTTTGAGTGAGCCGGGCGAAGTTGACAAAATCAAAACATTGAGCTTGGAAGAAACACAATAGTCGTAAAGATCAAAAATATAAAGAAGAAGAAGAAGGAGAAGAAGAAGAAGAAGTAGAAGAAGAAACCCTTGTCTGATTCCTTGGGAATGGGTGTACGTCTTCCAAATTCTTCCAAAATGCCTTGGAAGTTGAGAAACGTGAACATAGGTGGGCACACAATTTTGTCTCTCGTAAATTGTGATCGAATATCGTACACCGTCTAGAAATAGTTGTTAAAACAGCACACTAGATTACAGCACATCTCAGCACTGAGAATACGGAAGAAATCTAAGGCTGTCTTGGGCCCAGATGCTGAAGATTCGATGCCCATCGTTTCCCACCTCTGTCTAATTTAATCTTAACCAAAAAAGACTCTATTTACAGCAGCTGCCCTACATCGTCTCCAGTTCTTTCTTTTCATGGTAGCATATTTCGCATATGACGGATTTCGTGCCGTCGATTCTCCACGACCAGAGTGACCCAGTCTGACAAAATGCCTGTGGCCTGTGACATATTACATCGTAGTTACAGTGAGAGTCGCGTGTCTTCCCTTGACCGGGGTAAAATGATGTTTTAGGGCCAGTTCTCGTCTTCCCGAGGCAGACAGGGAACAGCTGGGATGAGCCAGGAACGTCTCGTTTTCTAATGTCGGAGTGGATGCGTACCAATATTCTATTCTTCTATTCGATGCCATTGAAAGGAGCGGAAGTCCAAAGACGTGCAGCATGAAAGACGTCATAGCGTAATAGTGTAAGGGGTTCGTTTTCGACAAAACACGGAAGCGAATGGACCCTTCTAAACAAAACTTTTGTCGCCTTCTTGTGTGCAATACACAGTTGGTGAGAAGCGGTGAAGGCGTGCATTCCCCAGAAGTCCCTCTTTAATGCAGGAAGGAGGACCTTCATTCCACGATGCATTTTACTCATACGAAGCTGCGTCCGATGTGTGTCTGAAGATGTGTACGATAGGCCAGGGACACGGGGCCGAGGGCGGCCAGGCCCCAGTCAGTGACTACTGCAGCATTGTTTCTTCCGAAGGTCTTGTTTCCCTTCACCTTGTGCATCGAATGTTGAAAACACGTCGTAAGGAGCACGAGAGTCCCCATGCAGGGCCCCCTACAGCGTCCTTTCGTCGCATATCCAAAGGCAATCAGGAGACGGACAAGCAGACGGCAATCAGGGAAGCCTATGGTCGGGGAGCATGCGTTTTATGTCTCTTGTTCCAGCAACGAAGCATCAGAAACGCAAGAAACACCACAAGCCCCAGGAAGCACCCACAAAACAGTACATCAAAAACAATGGGACTGGCCTGGTTTCTCTTCTTTTGCTCTCGTTCGTCTCCGTTCAGGGGTACATCAGCGTACCGTGGCCCCATGGCCCCTAGGGCCCCGTCGCTTCAGGAGGTATGACAGGCGGCGAAACAGTCAACTTGGGACGAGATCGTACGGCTTTACATGGCATTGACAGGTCGATAACAGCAATCCAGCAATCTACCACACATGCAAAAATTGCTCAGAGGCCAGCCAAGCGCATGCTCTTTCGTATTTGTCGGGAGCAATACGACGTACGTCGTACTCACTGTCGCAATGCATTTTTGTCAGCCAGCCTTCCAAGCCAGCCCAGGTCAAGCCAGACGAACCTGAAAATAGAAGACAGACTCGGACCTAGAACTGAGAAATTAGTGCTGTCTTTCAAAAGGCTAGATCCTGGAAAGACAAATAAAAATAAAATACTCCGTATGGGAAACAAAAAAGTCGACACCTCGGTCAGTAAGGAAACAAGCAAGGATGTTGAGGGTCAGGATGACGAGCGGCGATGAGCAAGTGGAGTGTGACAAGCGGCCAGACAGACAGGGACAGGGTTTTTGTCCTGGGCAAGCAGGGCAGAACAGAGGGCCTGCTGTACGACAGCCCAGCACTTGCGCAGCACCCCGTAAAATGCCACAGTATCGGCGCAGTGGCCCTCGTTCCTCGTCTTGCTGGCGTCTCAGCGTCTTGCCATGCATTCCACAAGACATGGCAAGGTCCGGTCGAAGCATGGACGGCACAAGGCCTGGTGAGTGCAGCGTGACTGGCAAGGCAACAGGTAATACGCCACAGGCGGCAACGGTAACGAAAAGGAGCCGGCGCGTCTATTTCTGGCTCCCAAATGCTGTTAATATCGCGGGCTCTATTTATGTATTCGTTCAAGCAGAACGGCCGTCGCGAGTCGCATATAAAGAGGACGGGATGAGGACGCGGCCAGAGGGGGAGGCCACGAGCCTGGCAATTAAATGCTGCAAAACACGTCGCGGAACCAACAAACGGCGAGGTCCTCTTCGCCATGCCCCGTACGGAGTAAGGAGGTTTGAATGGTCGAAAGCCGTCCAAAATGCTTGACAAGGGGGCCAAGATGCAGATGTACGGAGAGCCAGGCAAGTCGCCATGCAAATGTAAAAAAAGCCCGCACCGAGCGTACGACCTGCACCTTCCCGCTGCGACGGAAAGGGTGCCTCCTCGTCCCTCTCCTTAACAGTGGCCCCTCTCCTTCCCTCTCGCGTCTTTAAATTTCGGGCATCGACGCCCATTGGTTGGACGTTCTATTTTTAGTAGGCGCCAGAACCAGTCGAAACGCTGTTCCAGCAGATTGCCGCGTGGTGATTGGCCGCCCGGACAGGGGAGGGTTGTTCCAGACGCCGATGCTGTGGGCGCTGATTGGACAACCACTTAGTATTGTGGGGCACCTTACCAGTAAGCCTCAGCATGCACGCTCCAACACGACAACTTCTTGGCTTTCCCGCGGACGACGAACAGGGCGATTGCGACTGGCAACTGCGAACAGCAGCAGAAACGAAGACGACAGAAGGAACGACAGGCAAACCGCCCATGCGAGACCCGCTTATCCCACCACAGTTCCCACATCCTGATCCTCTTGAAACTGTTTCTCTCTCTCTGTTGAGCGCATGCAAAGCACTGTCCTTCTGCCATCCTTCTTGCTCCCTCGCCTTCCCCTACTAGACGCAGATCTTACTTGTCGTCTTTGCCACGCGCGCACTCGACGTTCGGCCCTCGACCTGGAACCCTCGATCCAAATCCTTTTGTTTTCGGCCTGTCCATCGCACCTGCCCTTCGTTCCTAAAAGTAACGATACATGTGTAGAGTGAGTGGTTGGTCGTGACTGCCATACCAGACCCGTGGCGGTTGTCCGTCGCTCCTGCCGCTCCCCTCTTTTGCACATAATAGTCGAACGGAGTACGACATACTTCGGTCTTCATTCGCAGACCTTCCCGCTCCTCAGGCGAGAAGCAAGACCCCCGTTTCTTCAGCACCAACAGCCGTCTTTCTGGCCTTCCATCCCACCCTCGTTCTTTCTCCGTCTTGTCGTTGTCGCTCGCGCTTTCCCTCTCCACAAAGAACTCCACCACCCTCCAATCATCCACATCCCCTTCCAATTCCCAGGCAAACCCCTGTTAGTCTCCATCCTGTTGCTGAACAAAGGCAGACCGAACCGCCTGGCGCTGTGGCTCTTTCCTTTTCTGTTCTCTTCTGTTCAGCGGTCACAAACCAACTGGCGCACACACACACAACGCCTCACATCTCACCCGCCGCCTCTTTCCTCCGTATCTCTCTTTGTTCCCCTCCTCCATTCTCCCTTGTCCCTGTCATTGACACCCAGCACCAGCCAAATCTGTTTTCTAGCTGTCTTTTCGTCCTTTCGTCTTTTCTCCCACACTCACCCTCGCCCAACCTGTTCTTTTCGTTCGCTCTTCCACTCGTCTGTTTGTTTTCTTTTACACCTTGACCAGTTTTCTTCTTTTCTTCTCCCCCCCGGGAAGTCATCACCAAGCCTCCCATCGAGCACGCTGCGAGCGAGCCAGCAGACGACGACGCCGCCACCGCTATCGACTTGCGCTCACCCTTTTCTCTCCGCCTCGTTTCGCGTCCGCTTTTCGTCGTTTTCGTCCTGTCGGCTTACCATTCTTTGCATTCTTTCCTTTCTACTTGTATTTCCTTTCTATCTCTTCCTTGTTTTTCCTCATCCTCCGCGGGGCTCGCCTTTCGACTTTCCAACGGCACAACCGACAATGTGTTAGATTCTTGTTAGACCAGACGTCGTTTTGCTTTTGGCCTCATTTTTTCTCTTTTTTCTTTCTCTTTTGGCCGGCCTTTGTCTTTCAACCTGCCCTCTCTCGACTGACTATTGCTTCGCTTCTCTGCCGTTTTCTTTCGATCCAACAAACTCGCCCTAATAACCTTATTGTTCGCTGCGTTACTGGTTCTCTCTGCGACATATTCAACCCTCTCGACTTTTCCAATTCTTTTAATACTTCGTCTCTCTCTCTCTTTTTCTTCGGCTTCTTCTCCGTCGCAGCACAAATACCCAGGCGGTTGGCGCGTACTGGGTCTTGACGCAGCAGAAGCAATCCTGGAGACTCCCAACGACCGCGCCGGCACATTGCCGACGAGGCCGAACGGCACACCCAGCGCCTCCCCAAACGAACAAAGGCCTTCTTCTTCCTCTCCCTCTCAACGCTCCCGACTGCCGCCGCCTCCCTTTCCGACAATGCCTTCGGCCACCGCACGGCGATTATACGAGGACCAAATACCGTCCTTTATGTCCGTCTTCGATCTGGGTGCCGAGACAATGGACGACCAGAGCACTGTCACCGTTGTCGATCCAAAAATAATAGGCTTCCCCGGCTCCAGCTTCGCTGAGAAGCAGCTGTCCAGCCTCGCTCACCCATCCTCCACAAGCACGACGGGCCCCGCTGCACCCCCGGCACTCTCCGATCCGTCGCACCGCCACCACGACAGCACGTCGACACAAATGTCCGAGTCGGCTGACTCGTCGCCTACAACCACAATGTCATGCACAGACTCGTCCTCTCTCTCCGACCCGTCGCCATCGTCCTCACCCGACTCACCAATAAACCTCCTTCCGCTTGCCGCCTTCCCTGGCCCCTCGTTTGGCGGTTTCGCTTCCATGTCCACTGGCTTAGCCTCTTTGTCGGTCATTGACCCGAATAACGGCAATACCAGCAACAGCAACAACAACAACAGCGGCCAAGGCCTTGAGCGCCCCATGACCTCACCGTCACCAAGGCGCGCCCGCAACATGAAGGGTCTGTCTATCCAGCCGCCATTTGTGTCGCCGACATTGCCAACATCGACGCAGATCTCTGAACCGACGTCGCCGTCTTTCATCAAGCCTCAGATCCCCGCCATGAAGCGTAAACCCAGCCAGCTCAGCTTGAAGACCACCACCCACGACCTTGTCAAGTCCACAGCAATTGAGGTGCCTCAGTCGCCATCCTTGGCCATTCCGCCCATCCTCCAGCGGCGTGCGCTGAAGCACTCAACGTCCTCGCCACACATCTTGTCATCGCTCAACTCCTCGACATTTGGTCCCCTAGGCGGCATGACTTTCCCCACTGTTCTCGAGCGCAATGAGTCGGGCCTCTCTGAATTCTTGCGCCCTTCCAAACCGGCCGGTCCGGGCGGATCGGACGCCACTATTCTTGAGGAGGAGTCACCAATTCGCGCGCAGATTGCAAACCGTGCCGCGTACGAGTTTGAGCCGCACCATGAGGTCGAGAATAATGAGGACCAGAAGACGCCCGGCTACCCCGATGGCCCGATCGCTATTTACGATGACAATGTGTTTTTGTACCTCGAGCCGACAGCAGATGAGGCTTCGCGCTTTGACGTTGTCATCAACGTCGCTCGTGAGGTGAAGAACCCATTCAAGTCGAACGCCAAACATACCCAGGCGCAGCCATACCCCCCCCCACCACAACAACAGCAGCAGCAGCAACAGCAACAGCAACAGTCACCACCTCAGCTAAACGAACTGAAAAATGCGGTGCCAAAACTGGCCCCGATTATGGAACCGGTCATGGAGCAAGAAGCTGAGCCTGCAGCTGAATGCGAGCAGGCCAACGGGAGTATTCCTATGGTGACGGAGCCGACCACACTCCCTAATGTCGTCGAGCCTACCACCACAACAACGTTGGAGGCTTCGCATGCCGCCACTTCGTCCCGCCTCAAGCGGAAAGCGCCGGCATTGTCTCTGACGCTGGCCGAGCCGTCTACTGGTGCGACAGAGGCAGGCAATGAGGACAACACTCCCACTACCCCGAAGGCCACCCAAACCTTGAAAGAGCCCGAGTATATCCACATTCCGTGGGACCATAATACCGACATTGGCCAGGACCTCATGATGCTCTGCGAAGCGATCGACAAGCGCACGAAGGAGGGGAAGAAGGTTCTGATCCACTGCCAGCAGGGCGCGAGTCGATCGGCCAGTCTAATTATCGCGTACGGCATGTACCAGAATCCGGAACTGACTGTCAATGATTCCTACTACGCTGCCCAAGCCAAGAGTAGATGGATCAGCCCCAATATGCGGCTGATGTACTGCCTGCAGGACTTCCAGAAGGAGGTCAGAAAGCGGAGAGGCTCGAATTCCTGGCTCCGGCCTGGCCGGAGTCCGACCAAGCACCGTGCGGCGCTCTCCATGGACGCGATTGAAATATCGCCCAAGGAGCCCCTGTCTGCACCTCTGCCCGCCGAGGATGCAAATGGAAGCGGTAGTGCCACAGTGAATAGCCCGGAGAGAAGTCCCATGCGGCCACGCGGCAACTCGACGCCAAACAGCCGGGAACCCATCTCGCCGGGCCCGTCCTCGGCACCGTCCAGCTTTTCGTGGGATGAGAAGGAGGATGAAAACGACCCGCAGCGGTTCGGCCGGTTCGACTTTGGTTTCACGTCGACTGGACTTCAGCCACCGAAATTGAACCCCCCGCCCTTGTCCCAGACCCAGACCTTTGGTGGCAGCGGCGGTCTGACTCTGCCAGGTGGTGGCAACGGTACGGGCGGTGGTTTCATGCGCCCGCCACCTTCGCCTGGCTTTGCCGCGCATCGCTTTGGAGAGTTCCCCGGCAGCTCACATTCGAACCCTTCGTCGTCTGGATTCCCACTTCTCAGCCCTGGCTTCCCGCCACCGCGTAGCTCTTGTAGCGATGGCCTGGACAGCATCCTAGCTCGGAACATGGACCCTCCTTTGAGGCCTGTCAACTACAGCAACCCTCTCAAGACCAGCGCCACCAATACTACTAGAACTACTTCCACTACCAATACCACTACGACCAACGCTCCGCCTGCGCCTGCCTTCAAGACGTCATTCTTCAATCTCCCCAGCATCATCGTCAAGCCATCACCGATACCGGAGCAGTCGATCACGGTCCGCCCCGCATATGTGGACGACGATGAGCCGCTCATGTCGCCGCGTGCCGAGACCATGACGAACAACCCGCTGCACGACCAGTTGGCCGACCACCAGCAGTTCGCCGAGATGTCGTCGGCGGGGGGCATGCACTTTGTCGAGGTGCGGCCCACGCCAGCTGACAACATGGACAAGGAGATATCCAACGAACTCTTCTCACCACGCGAGACCATGTTTCCGCGCGATCCCTTCTTCCCGTTTGGTCGGCCCACGCAGGTGGACGATCCACGCAGCCCGCCCACCAAGGGCGAAACGCCTATTGTGCGTTCCATTGATGAATTCATATGAATGAAAAAAGAAGGCCTCCCCTCTCTTGAGCAAGAAGAGGAGGGGTGACACCACGTTGCCAGCGAGCGTTTTTTAGCCGGTGTTTTTATTTTATTTGTTTGCTGGCGTTGTCCATCTTTTCTGTGTGTGAAGTTTCATTTGTTTTCGGGGTGTGGGGGTTGGAAAGGCGACAAGTGGTGGTATCAGGACGGGAGGTGTTCAATATTTGGTCCGATCTGGCTTCATATTTCTGGCGAGCCAGGGTGATGAATAGGGCGCAGGCTTTTGCATTTCGGAAAACCTCGTCCAAACCTCAACTGTATCATTATCTTTTACCACAATAACAAACCGTCAACTATTATGTCCTATGTATTTGAATGTGCTTGAGAAGGGATACGACACTGCAACAGGCCATCGTCGGTCGCACGTGTGTAAACACCGATCATCAGTCAATCATGCGCATTCCATACGCGTCGCGGTTCTTCCGGGTCTACTTCTTGCATTGCGAATATAATCCTTCAAGCTCATTTTTTCTTTTCTCCTCTTTTCTTTTTGTCCCACTGTTTATTTGTTTATTCGTCGTATGTAGGGGCGACCAAAAATATAAATATTGTTTCCTGTCAATTAAAAGAAAAATAATATTTCCCTATTTTTAGAAGTCCTATTTATACTCGAAGAAATATACAAGCCAAGAGCACAAAAATAGAACGTAATTATTCTACATCATTCACACAGCTTACAGTCAGGAACCGCACTTCCGAGCTCAGCTCACTTATTTATAAAATTTCTTCTTGTTCTTTTATATTTGCGTTCTAAATATGATTTATATGTACATTGTAAGTTGACATCTCCGTTGTCGCGGACACGCTTTTTCTAGAAATGGGAATGCCAAGTGGTGCATAAAACAAATAAAATGGCAAATGCTTGCAACGGCAGGTGCATGCTCTCCATGCACTGGCCTCTTCGTACAGAACTCCGTGTTGCTCTCTCCCCCTCGCCTCCTACTGCGTCTTACCCGCTTTGGCAGCCTCTTTCTTGAGCTTCTCGGCCCGCGCAATCTGCGCCTCAACACCGATGCCGCCAAACACCAGGCCCACACCCAGCCACTGCATCCCCGACAGCCGGTGACCAAAGGCCACCACGGACAGCATCATTGTGCACATCTTGCGCGTGACTGTGACTGTGACCAGAAAGACGGACGAGAAGGTGGCGAGGGCGTAAAAGATGAAGATCTGGCCGACGGCGCCGCACGCCGCGAAGCCCAGCACGTCCCGCCAGACGGACGGGTGGCGCTGCATGAATTCGAGGGCCGCGGCCAGCTCGCCGCTGCCGAGGTTGGTGCCCCAGAGCCCCGTGGCGGCGGCGACTCCGTGGCCAACGGACGTAGCAACCTCGTCGACGGCGCCGAGCCAGGCGCCAACGCCAGAGTGCACGAGCAAAGGGCTGACGACCAGCAGGTAGGCGCCGGTCACGGCGGTCTGCATGAGGCTATTGGCGCACATCATCTGGGGGCCCGAGAAGGGCTGGAAGGCGCCAAAGATGTAATCCTGGGTGCTGTTGGTGAGGCCGTCAAACAGCAAGTTGATGCCGAGCAGCAAGAGGCCCCAGGCGGTTTGGCCAGAGCCCGAGGCGGCGGCGGAAGACGCCTTCTTCTTGTGGCTCCCCGTGTGCAGCGTAAAGACGGCGACGCCGGCCGTGACGGCAGCAACGACCATGTACTTGTAGAGCGGGTAGCGGCGACGGAAGAGGGTGACATGCAAGAACATGACGGGCAGGAGCTTGCAGGACTTGGCCAGAATGTAGGTGATGTAGTCAATGTGGCCGAGGGCGGCGTAGCCAAAGGGCGAGGCGAGGGACGAGGTGAGGGCGACGAGCAGCAGCGGCAGCAAGAGGCGCGAGGACGGGATGATTGGGGGGACGGGGGTGCCGGTCGGTGTGGTGGCCCAGAGGTACAGCATGCCGGTGACGGCGGCCATGGCGGACTGGACGGTATTCAGAAAAACGGGAAAATGGAAGACCTCGGTGGCGTTGGCCGGTTCGCGGTTGGCAACAATGGGTGCCGGGTAGGTTGTCGTTGTCAGCTTCTCCTGCAGGTAGCCCCATGTCAGGCTGCCAGTGAGGTTAGCATGTGTCAGGATTCGTTTGTCCAATGGAGCTGGCTGTCGACGTCGCACTTACAAAGACCCGTAGATGCCGGCCACGGCAATGGCAGCCTGCCGCATCCCCGCGGCGCTTTTGGACGATGCGCCGCTTGATCCGCCCTTGGCAGTTGCGGAGCCATTCGAGCCGCCCGCTGCCGTCGTAGTGTGACCGTTGGCTTCTTGCTGCTTCGCTAGTATGGCTGCTTCCCGGTCAAGCTTGCTGACATACTCGGATGATGGCTCGCGACGGACAGGCGCCGCCTGCTTGGTGCGCGCCATACTGGAAGTCGAAAAGGACGTAGAGGGCTTGAAGGAGAATTGTGTATCGCAATGAGAGTTAGAACGACCGCCAGCGGCTTCCGGGAGTGTCGACACGGAACGCAGGGAAAGAACGGATTTGAAAGTCCAGTTTACAAAAATGAAGAAAGCAACGACGAGCGGAAGACAAAAGATTAAAGGAGCGACGAGTTGTGTACGCCACTAAAGTATCGTTGAGGGCCGTTGCGCTAGGTGAGAATGTGAAGCTTTGCGCGTGGCGGCGCGTCGTTTAACTTGACTTTGCTCCGTAATAGTGGAGCGGACAGCCTGGCATTGACGTCTTGGGGGAAAAGTGGTGACAGAAATGAAACCAGCCAGGTGGCCCTTCAGGCCGTTTTCAGAAGGCGGTGTGGAGGGTCTCTACGCTATTTGTAGCCGTTTGTTGATAACGGTAGTTCAGCAGTACAGTGCATATCAGAATCCACCTTCACAAGGCATCGCTCATAAACTGTCACCTGGGGAACTGGCTCGTTTTCTGCAATATTTTGAGTTTTATTTCTGTCAAATCCCTTTTGGCCCGTTTTGGCCCTTTTAATTCAGAGTCTGCCGCTGGTGCGAGGTACACATGAAATTGAACGCCGGCAAACAGTAACTCAGAATATAAACGGAAATTTTGAATAATTTGGATAGTATGGAGAGTGAGCGGAGACAAGAAAAACAAACAGACACTGGCGAACTCATGGGATATCCGTTGTCATTTCGTCCCAGTTCCTCGTGAAAGCCATCGAAATAAAGCTAGGCGAACGGTTACATGCTCGAACGCGTGTTGTCGAGGTCGGAGGCGAAATAAGCGAAGGAGACGAGAGAATGAGGATTGACATGAGAACGCGGGTTGGTAATCCGAGTAGGAAACCAGTTGAAGACGAGAGTGGGACGTTTCTCGTGTGCTCGATGAGATACTGTTTTGGCCTAAAAGATATCTGACGACTAGGAGAACAGGAGTTTGAAAATATCGGGACGAAAGAAGCGAGGCGGAAAGATAGAAAATAGCCGGAGGGAGTGCGAGTGAGGTGAAAAACGTTCCAGGGAGAGTTGTTTTTTTCTTCTCCTCTTGTTTTTTTTTGGTGGATTGAAAAGAATCGTAAATCATCGCCGAGACAAAGCAAGCAAATTGTTAAAAAACAAAACAAATAAACACCCTTTTTGACCATCCATGCCCAACCAGCTTCGCCATTGCAGAACGTCAAGACCGCTGTAGTAAAATGTCGACTGAGCATTTGAGAAGAACGATTTGTGGTAGAGGGAAAAGAAGCAAAACCACTTTGCAAAGACAGGGAAACAGGGAAACAGGGTTAAATAAAACAGGGAGGGGTGCCGACCAGGCGTAGTTTTTCAGTGAATAGGGCAAAAGGACAAGGAACATAGGAAGGGAAAAATAAGAGTTAGCCGGTGCAAACACGCGCAGAGTAAAATCGATGAGCCTTGTCGTAATATCATTTTTGTACCGCCCTCGAGGGCTCGCCGTTAAGAAAAAAGTTCAGCCTCGCGGCAAGCCGGATCTGGTGATGAATCAAAGGTCGAAGGGTTGCCGAATTCGAGTAGAAAATAAATATTATCAGGAGAGACGCCGGAGGAAAGATACAAGGAAACAACAAAGTCAACCATGGTTTTCGCAGTACCAAGGCTGGAGGAAGGCGGGTTGGATAGCCGCCAATCGAGATTGTCGCAATTACTCAGGAGACTGCACAGCTTGGCTTCTGCGCATCTTCTCGGCCTCGAGGTTTTCGTACAGGAGGAAAAGTGCCGTCTCATTCGCCTTGGAGGTTCCCATGATGGTGAACATTCTCTCACCAGTCTCGTCGTGAGGTGCCTAATCTACGTTAGTCGTCTGTTGTACGCGAGTACTTCGAGGCTACGGGACTGGCTATCAACATACCTTTGCAATAGAGATCCGTGCGCCAGAGGTCTTGCGAATCTCGCTGATCTTAGTGCCTGCACGTCCGATAATGCAGCCCACCATGTCAGCGGGGATGCTGATGTTCTGCGTCTGGAGCTCAGCTCCATGCTCATCCTGCGTGGGGGGGCCACGAGCAGCAGCGTCCGAGTCAGACCGGCGGTTGTTCGAACGGGGAGCGCCACCGTTGCTGAAATCAGCACCATTTCCCGTGCGCGTCACGCGGGACGAGTTGCCGTAATCACCGCGCGGCGCAGAATTGAAGCTCGAAGACGGAGCAGAAGAAACGGTCGGGGCGCTGCCGCTCTGGGTGCGGACAGCAGGGTTGTACAGAACGGTGCCGGTACCGCGTTGCCAATCATCGACGAGGCACTTGCAGATTTCCCAGATGGCGCTGCGGATGCCGTCGGGGGTGCCTTGAATCTCGACAATGCGCTCCGTCGACTGGGGGAGCATGTCCTTCTGGGCAACCATGCGAACGCCGGAAGCATCCTGGATGTGCTTGATCTTCAGGCCGCCACGGCCGATGATGGTGCCCATCTGATTGTGAGAGATAAGTAGTTTGATGGCTGGCTTAGTTAGTAAAAGGAAACATATGTATAGTGAGTAATCCAGGCAATAACTGCAAGGGAGAGGGAAGTCGCATCGACTTACGATGAGTACCGTTTCCTTGGACGACACCTCCCATACCCATGGTCGGAACGCCTTCGAGAAGGGCAGCTGCAACAATGGAGTAGGCCTTTGCGATGGCCTCGCAGCCGCCAGTGATGGTCAGGACACGGTCATGCACACCCTGAACGACTTTGCTGACACCGGCCTTGACACCGGTTTCGTCGCGAAGATCTGCGACATTCTTGCCGGCCTTGCCGATGATAACACCGGCTTCCTTCGACGAAACGATCGCGCGCAGCGTCAACTGGGTCTGCGCATATTCTTCGTCGGTCTTGGGGATGATCTCGCCGTCGGGGCCGAGGCGGTCGTCATCGATCTTCATATGGTCGGAGAGGTCCGCGACATCGTTTCCGTTGCCGTCTTGAGCAGACATTTTCGTTGTTTGGGGGATATGGTTCGAGGGAGGTGGTGTGAGACGAAGAAGCGGGGAAGTTGGCGGAAGAAAGAGGTAGCGTTAGGGTCGCGGGAAGTGAGACGAAGGGAGGCAGAGAAGAAGGGATAGCGGAGACGTGAGAGAATAAGGTGAGTCGGTGAGGTCGGGAAGGAGGGAGGTGGGAGAGGGGAAGGAAGGAGAGGATGATTCGGTCAGAAGATAGGATGTAGTTGTCTTTTGTCCTTGTTGGAGAGAGAAGAGGGTTGATGGAAAACCCAAACAAAAAAGTGAGGGGACGTTTTTGTTGGCGGCGCGTGAGGAAGAATTTGTGTGGGCTGGCGGTGGTGGGGGAGTGGCACTTCTACGGAAAAGCTAGTGTGGGAAGACAGTTAGTGGCTTGTTTGATTGGTTGGAAGCGGTGAGTACGGAGCAGTCGCACAAAGCCGACAAGGGTAGCGAAAAAAAGGAATAAAACAGTGTGCAGGGAGCGATGGGCCTTGACAATGGAAGACAAGAATACAACTCCGGTAGTGGATGAGATTGCCACGGTAAAGTAGAAAAGCAGTACTGTGAGATAGAGAAAAGCCACAATATGCAGATGGGCTTTGAGGGTATGGTATACGTGCGATAGGAGCACTTCGGTAGGAAAGATCAGATATGAGGAGCAGTGCCGTCCCGGCTTCCAACAGGTGCCGCTTTGTAAACACGTCAAGTTCCTTCTCGTGACTCCACTTTGAGTCTACGCGAACAGATAATGACCGCTTGAGACACGAGGCATAAGCAGGCTTTATTCGTAATAAGACTGCTTTGGCTTTGCTGCATTCTTGCCAGCCTGTCAAGACCCAACGGTATGACCAAGGTCACCTGTGAATGGCGGGGCAGGCGATGCAATAATATACAAGATGAATTTGCGAGCGTGTCGAGGCACAGAAGAGGCTTAGGGCAGGGATCAAATGTGAAAATAGGGAATTGTTGTGGTGGACAAGGAAAAGACTAGAACGACTTACAAGTCCGTGAGACCCTGGTATTGTTAGGGCGAGGCGACTGATGATTTGCACAGTGGGGTTGTCCCAGAAGGCCAGGGGAGCGAAGGCTGAAGCTCTAAAAGGATCCTGTTAGTGCATTGGATATCTCGGGGCCTCACTGTTGCCGATGCCGGGATATTGCAGAGCGATTGAAGAATGGCTGCTTGCCTTTTTAAACTTGCAAGTGGTGCGCTTGTTAGTTTTTCACTCATAGAAAAATTGACAAAAACATATAATGACAATTGGCAGACTTGGTAGCATCAGACCGAGAGACTCACCAATCTTTGAAGCAATCGGGACGAGAGTCGACGATTGTCGATTGCGATGGGGCAGAGCCGGGCAAGGTGGAGAGCAACGGGAACGCTTCCAGACGCAGACGGATCAGGGTGGGTAGCCGATCACAAAGTACCGGAGCTGTTTTGAAAGACAGCAACGGAGTCAGATTGACAAGTTGAATGGAGTCGGGAAACAGCAAGCCGCGTTATGTTCTGTACGGTGAGGATTGTTGTAAACAGTATTGGAGGTGGGCGGACAAGAGAGAGGCGTGTGGGATCTTGGCGAAGGAGCAGAAAGATGAAGAGGAGAAGGGAAAAGGAGAGAGGTAAGGAGGGAAAGGAGAATGAAAGAACAAGGTAGAAGACCAAAAGCCAGATGGGGAGGAGAATAAGTCGACGGTAAGGGAAAAGAGGCAGGTGGGTGGATGCGCACAGTACGGAAGGAGTGAATGGCTCGATTGTAATGAGGAAGTAGCGAATGTGGATGAGAGAAGGGAAAGAGCAGAGCGCATGTGGAGCTCAGAGACGCAATAGAGAAGGCGAGGGAAGGAGCAAACTGAACTGGGCAAGAGCAAACGGACGCAACAAATGCAGCTAAGAGTGTGATGGGGAGGTAATGGGGGGTGGGGCGGGAGGACCGGCCACGAGTATCCAGAGTACGGCCGTTTTTTCGCATCGTCTCGCATGGCCTCTTACGATGCCCCCAAAACTTGTGGATTTTTACGTTGTCGTGTGCGAATCACTATTTGGAGCATGGATCGGGACTGCAGCTGCTCTTGCTTGACTTGGTGCTACTTCCTGCCTCTTGCATGCAGCTTCCTGGACCAAACCACCCAATCGTCGTCAAGGAAGGAACAGGCCGCATGCTTTCCCCTCGCACCCCAAACAAAAGCATGCGTCGCGGGGAAGGCACGACGCACGGCTTTGCTCAAATACGGGTGGACCTTGCCTCTTTGCAGCGTCCGTATTCGCAAATCACATCTGTCGGTTCTGCGCATCGTAGGAAAGAGCGACCAGGCGTCCTTGCTGTTGGGCGCGTCATCCTTCTGCCAATGGTCCCGCTCCATGCCAGTTAGGCAGGTAGGTAATTTCTGCTCGTCATGTGCTCTCCTCGCTGACCTTTTGCGCTTTCAATACTACTAATGTTTGCAAACAAAACCTCTCATGTATAATAATTTCGTTTTTGGCCCGAAGACCGCGCCATTCTGGTGGTAAATTTCAATAAATTCAACTTTGGTGACGCAGAGCGCGATTTAAAGAAGGAGGCGTCAACTGACCAGATACTAGTACTCTGCGGTTGCACACTAAACGAGACAGCGAAATAATGGCTGTTGGTGCCGTTTGATGCTTGCATATTTGTGTGGTATGTTGGGCGGCACTCTGTCGCTGCAGTGCACCCGGCCTAGTATCTCTAATCTAGAATATCATCAGACTGGGGATATCCAAAACATGGGTGTCAATATCTACGCTCATTTGCCACCACCTTATCGTCTTACAGTACCGTGCCCTTTTATATTCTACCGGGAACGTAGTGCAGCCTCGTGTTCTGCCCAAAAATTCTTACACATGCGATGGCCCCAGTGTTCCACCCACCACTCGCTGAAAATATCATCGACATCATCGCCATCGATACCACGCACGCGCTCATCGCGCTTGAGACCGCAGATGACACAAGGCTTGGTGGACGTGGGCACCTTCTTGGCGACGGTAACAGGGATGGTGGCACTCTGCAGCTCCGGGATCTTGAGAGGCGGGTAGTGTTTATGATCGGCCGCCTCGGCTGCTACGAGGGCTGCATTGGCCGTGGCCACGGTACTGCGCAGCTTGCCGACATGGCGGAGCCAAGCAGCAACTACATCAGCAGCCTCGCGATCTTCGCGCTGACCCTGTGCCTTGTCCAGGCCGGCGAGCTTCATGCCGCCACCTTTGCTGCTACCTGCGGCAGAGATGGACATGCTCTGGGAAAGAAACTTGTCGCGGTGCCAGCGCTGTTTCCGGCCAGCAGCGACACGGCCAGCTACAACGATAATTTGTAGGTAGTTGCGCAGGAAGGCGATGGTCTTAGGGTCACCAATGACGCGGTTTCGAACCTCCACCGGCTGTGCAGATATTGGCTTGAACAGTGCCTCGTCCGGTAGAGCCATCAGTGTCGGGAATAAGGAGAGCAGCACGGATGGCGGAGGAACGTTTGTCGGCGGTGGCGTCTTATCGGAGATCGTACTGGGTGCTACAGCATTGGTGATGGCTGGTGGAAGCGGTGCTGTCGATGTTGTCGCGTCAGGGCCTTGGACTGGCTCTTCAGCATCCCAATCCCAGTCGGACGTCGCTGGCGCTGGCTTAGGAACCGCGGTCGTCTTTTTTGGCTGGGGCTTTGGCTGTGTCTTTGTCGGAGCAGGTAGCTTCTTCGTTTGCACGGGTTCTAGTTGTGACGGTGCAGGGCCTTCAACGCCCCAAGCATCCCAATCGGCGTCTTCTGTTGGCGGCGGAGCACTCTTTTTTCTGGCCGCTGCTGAGGTTGCAGGTGCGTCAAAACTCGGCCACGCGGTAACTGGCGACGGTGTGCGGTTCTTGACCTTTTCCGAAGGAAATTCAGCCGAGACGGGAGCTGTAACGTCTATGCCGGGAAAGGGATTTCGCTCTTGAAAAGACGGTGATTTGGGTGCTTGTGGGCTGGCCTGAGGTGCCATGGACGTGCTACCAAAGCTGAGCGGTGGTAACAGGTTTGCAGCTGGTCGGTTTTGCGTAGAAGTCCCGTGCGGCTGAGACACAGGGAACGAAGATGAAAACGCAGCTGGTTCAAGGCCATCCAAAGACAAGAGATCGACGAGTGCCGTACCCGCAGCTGGTGTCGCTGCTGGTTGCGTAGCTGGAGATCGTGACGAAGCGGGCAGGCGAGATGAGAAATGGCTTGAGGTGGCCATTGCTGGCCGTGGTGGCGAGGTGTGACCCGTTTCAAAGTCTCCAAATTCATCATCCTCATAATCCTCATCACTATCAAAACTAGCATCCACGTCAAAGTCGTCGGCATCGAACAAGACGTTCGGATCGGCCGGTTTGTTTGGCTTCGGCTTTGGCGCGGGCTCCGGGACGGGGTTCCGCCAAGGATCACGCTGCGGAAGCTTCGGACTTGGAGCCGGTTCTGCTACGGGCGGTTGAGACTTGGTAACTGGCGCATCGCCGAAATTGACGAGTGTATTTGAGATGAGGTCCATTGTGGACGCCCGGACAATACGCGTTCGTGCCGGTTCCTGAGGCTGGGACGGAGGTGCAGCTGGCTGGCTTGCCTGGTACATCGGCGGGGTTACCACCGGAGGTGGACGAGCTTCCGTTGCTGTCGAAGCTTCCTCAAAGTCACCCCAAGTATCGTCGTCCTCGTCGTCCTCACCCGCCGGAGCTCCCGAGGTTACCGGCGCACCCCACGCGCCTCCACCACTGCTGCCCCAGTTTAATGCCGGCTGGGTCGGCTGCAGTGGTGCTCCAAAGGACCATTGCTGCGGCTGTGGTGTGTTGGATTGGGAGACCGGTGCTGGTGGTCGTTGTTGCGGTACTGGCGACGAAGATGGCTGCGAAAACGCCACGCTGAGAAAGGCAAACGGGTCATCGGATTGCTGGGTCGCTGGGCCAGTCTGCGTCTGCGTCTGCGTCTGCGCCTGGCCTTGGCCCTGCTGCTGGTTTGCCGCGGGATTGCTGCCGGAGAACGGGCCAAACTGGGCAAAGAGGTCCGCAGACATAGTCTCTTGTGGGACGTGTGCTACCCGGGGAGGGTAGGTGTGAATGTGCGCCGACTGTGGGAACGTTTGTGTGAGAGCAACAGGTCGACGTTCGTGAACCTGGCGTAAGGATGGCGCCAAGTTAGATAATTAGGGAGCTGAAAGCCGCATGGGTGGGGCACGTGCGTTTAGATTCAGCGGAATGGTCCACTCTGATAGCCAGCGTTGAGGAGTGCAAGAAGAGACAATTCTCGTTGGTAGAAGTGACGTAACGCTCAACAGTACATGGTTGAGTGAAGATTTAATACATGAACGGCATTGTTCTGCAGAATAGACCGCTGTATCGTGTCCGTCGGTGGATCATGGGAAAGAGTCACGGCCATGTGCATTGTGTTTCCCTGCCCCTGATTTGGAAAGGCAGGAGGCAATGGGCCGCCGTGATCAAATCACTTTCCGATACAGGGAGTGGCAGCTCCAAAATGTTCTTCTCCAAGCAGGTGTGTTACAGAAAGCGTTGGTCGTCCTTTCCTTTCTTCAACGTGTTTACTGTCCAAAGTTTTGGGACGCATGGGGCTCTAAATCACTGGCGTGGCAAGCACGAGGGGACCAGCTGCTGGAGGAGCTCTCGTAGCTGTCGTAGCTGACGACATCTGATAGGCTGAGAGCGCACGTTGGGGCTCGCTGTGGGGCACCTCCCGTCACGTTCGTCAACCTCCAGCCTTCTCGTTTGGCTAGCGGGGCATCTGCCCAGAAACCGACCTCCGAGGCCGCTAAGCCTGTCGTGTGAGAGCCATCGATCGCGCGCCATTGCTCCAACGGGGACGACGGAAAGGAAACAAAAGAAGCGGGTTTCCCAGCGATCTGACACACTTTCTTTTCGTCTTTGCTTTCCGTTGTCTGTTTCTCATTTATTGCCACGCCTATCTGATCGCCTACACTGTGAATGCTCTTTTCTTGACAAAAGCGGCAGCCGCCCAAGCAACATGCGGACTTTGGATGAAAGCAGGTATGAGACTGTCAACCATGTGACTCGAGGCTCTTGTGACGCACATGAGTGGCCGGCCGCCCGGCCTCTTTCGATTCTTACAATGTACCGGCTTGCTGACACCTTGGTAGGAGGCGATGGGAAGAAACGCAAAAGGAAGGCGGCGATCTCCCCGTGCTGCAACAGGCGGTTAAATTCAATGGACCCAGCAGCCCATGTGTGGCCGGCTGCCGGTCAGTCTGCTGGAAGACGTTTCTGCTCTTTCGTGATGAGGACTCGGCCACCGACCGCAGCCTCATTCTGCGCGAGACCCGTGAGGACTACGAGGCAATGCGCGGGTCCTACATGCGCTTCATCAAGCACCCCGAGCAGCTAGCCGAGTTGACTGTCGATCCGCTGGCGGACGACCCCGAGGTGGGTGCTCATCATGGAAGGTGAAGAGACGGTCCTGGCGGTAGCCATAGTTTTGTACTGATGCCTTCTTAGTCACCTTGGGATACGTTTAGACGGGATGAGCTTGTGCGGGCCGAGATCCTCCAGGACGTTCAGCGCCTCCCTGACGATCCATTCTACCACCAGGAAGAGGTCCAGATGCTCATCTTGGATGTGTTATTTGTGTACTGCAAAGAGAACCCAGGTGCTGGCGGCTACCGGCAAGGTATGCATGAGCTCTTGGCGCCGCTTGTCTACGTCCTCCACGAGGACGCCATTGAGAGCAACAGCCTCGAAGGGGTGCCGGCAGCCGAGGATGCCGGCATGATCGAGATGTTGGACGGCTGCTTTATAGAGCATGACGCTTATGCCCTGTTTGTTAAGGTCATGAGCCGGGCGCGGGCGTTTTACGAGATGAGCAGTACTAATAGTGCGGCTGGCAAAACTGGCACACACGAGACAGGGACGACGGGCGACCCCTTCTCTCCTCTACCGGCTTCGTCAGCCACTCTCGCGGACGGAGTGGAAGAGAGCGCCATCGTCGAGCTCAGCAAAGAGATTCATGAAGGAACACTGATGAAGGTCGATCCGGAGCTGGCCATCCACCTCAAGAATATTGAGATTCTGCCACAGATTTTCTTGATTCGGTGGATCCGGCTTCTCTTTGGGCGGGAATTTCCCTTCAAGCAGCATCTGATTCTGTGGGACAGCATATTTGCTTTTGATCCCAAACTGCATCTCGTCCCTCTTATTTCTGTCGCCATGTTGCTTCGCATTCGCTGGAAGCGTAAGCCAACGCCCCCTTCTGACTTATCTATGGACCATTCATGACTACATTTGTTAACATTGGTGTTGACAGTTCTCGAGGCGGATTACTCAGTGGCCTTGCAATCGCTACTCAAATACCCGGCACCGCAGCCTCCGCATGGCCCTCACACCTTTGTAGACGACGCGGTCTATCTGCGAGACCACCTCGATGCTGCCGGAGGTTCCAATCTGATTCTGAAGTACACGGGCCGTACACCCTCGCGCATTTTCTCACCACTCGGCAGCTCCCCCGCCAGCACGTCGCGACCGACGACACCAGCAGCCGCTTTTGCAGCAGGCCTGGGTAGTATACGGAGCCGCACACTCAAGGTGGCACGATCGCCATTACGTGTGTCACGACATGGCTCGAACTCGGGCTCGGGGTCTGCTGAAGGGCTGGGGTTGGCTGCCGGCGGTGATGGGACATCACAATCACCGTCATCGTCGCGACTGTTCCAGGGCCGTGAAGGCATGGAAGCCCTGTTCCAAGGCGCGGCAAAGGGTGTTCTGGAGCGTGGTGAGAAACTTGGAATCAACCGTGCAGTCCGCGACGCCGTCGGTGAAATCAAGCGCAACATGGCCCAGAGCTACCAAGACGCACGGCAAGCTGCAGCTACGAACCGTGTCCCCGGCGGCGATGGAAAGGGCATCGCATCACTGTTCTCTCCAACACCAGACGGCAAGCGTATTTCCTATGGCCAGGCCATGCGCATCATGACGGAGCTGGAGCAGCGGAACCAGCAGCTGGCCAGGATGCTTGATGAGACGGTGACAACTCTGAAGACCGTGGCACGGGCAGCACCGCCAAAGCCGGCTGCCGGTGTGCCGGGTGAAGAGAAGAATGAGACAGATAAGGCGGTGGCATGGGAGGAGCAGGAACAGCAGTGGCAGAAGTGGCTCGAAGAGGTGGAGCTGTCTGCCGCCAAAGTGCAATTTGTCAAAGTTCACCTTGAGGACTCGACGCTCAGCCTGCCCGTGGACGAACCGCAGTCGAATAGCCCGACGGGGGGTACGTCGGAAGACACTACCATGTCAGTATCTGAGAAAGAGTCATCACCGGGACTCGGAATCACCGTTGCGTCGACAGAGTTTAAATCACCAGCTGCTGATGCGAGCGCTGCACCTCAAACGCCGCTGCTTCAGAGCACGGCTCCAAATAATGACTGCGGGCCTGTGACGCCATTAGCTCAGACAGAGGTTCCGTTGGATAACGACGATGCTGATCGTATGGATATGGATGTTGAAGATACCGGATTGAAAGTCCCTGAAGCCGAGAAAGCCCCAACATTGCTAAAAAGACCACCCAAGTCTGAGGTGGTGGGGGTACCTCCTTCGCAGCCACTACAGCAGTCGCAACCAATACAACCAACGCCGCCGCCGGCGGACCAGCAGCAGCCGCACACGATCCCGACTCGCTCAACACTGGCCCAGTCCTCGTTTTCGTGGATGTTGGAGCCGGGGGATACCGCTAGCAGTCTTGCTAACAGCAACAGCAGCGCCAGCCACGACGACGGGCCGCGTTCGTCTTCCCCACCCAAGAAACCGCCACGGCCGAATGCGGCGAGCCGGACACGGCATGCTTTTTTGTTCGGCGAGGTGATCAACCAGTCACCACTAGGCGGTAGCGGTGACGATGATCCTCTTGCGGATACAAATATGGATGGTTCGTCGGACGGTCGGCCTCGAACGGTGACCACCGACGAGATCTTTGGGCTTGAGCCGTTGCGTCGCGCATTGCCAAAGAAGGATGGCGAGTAGCGCGTTTGCGGCGTCGTTTTACGTGTAACACTTAGATGTGGCTTGTATTTATAGCATTTTGTAAAGCAGGAGTATGAAGAGATGATATCCTTATAAATGGTTTCTGTTTGTCGGGCTGCTGGTTGATCTGTAGGTATATTGGCCCAAAGATTGTGCCCATTTTTCCATTTCGTTTAGAAGCTGACAACAGCTACCACGCAACACGAGCGGAGAACGTGACAAAAAAGAATATAGAAATGAAAATAGCTACCGTTAGAAATCAATAGATGGAACAGTACGAGAAACCAGCCTCTACGGAGTATTCTTAAATATATCGGGCTTCTTGCACTTGTAGTCGACTTGAGGTTAAAGTCACATGACACCATGTCAACAAAACACGTGACGACATGGAAAGCCGAGGCAAAGTATCTCCGACTTCAACATCACCAACTGCAACTTCTTGTTGTAATCGGTGTTTGACAGGATCAGTATCCGCTACCTTTCTACTCTATACTGAGTATATTGGAGAAAAACGCCATGTTATCGAGGTGAAAGCATTATTCCTTCTCCTCTTCTTATTCCTTCTCCATTGCCACTCGGCATCGCAATCCCTCATCGACTTTCAGAAGCGATGCCTCTCGAGTATATTTACGTGGCACGCCATGGTGTAAGTGAGGGCTGGCTATTGATACGGCAACTGTACATATACTGACTGTCTGCAGTTCCGCTCCAACTGGGTGGTCAACCCCAAGACGGGTGATTACACGGCGTTTGTACCGTCGCCGACGGGCATCCCCGCCGATCCGGCTTTGACATCGCATGGCGTTGACCAGTCTCGCGAGCTAGGTGCCCATCTGGCCAGCAGTGCCATACCCGTGCCCGTCGAGCGCATTTACAGCAGTCCATACTACCGCTGTCTGCAGACGATCCAGCCGTTGGTCGAGATTGTGGCTGGGCAACCAGAACCCTCCTATGATGCACAAGGCCAAGGCCCGTTGCCATCGCCCCCGCGATGGGCTGTCCGCTGTGACTCAGGCCTCGTCGACTGGTTCGGCCCGGCGCCCTTTGACCAGCCGCAACCCGCACCGCTCAAGGAGCTGCACGACGACTTCTTTCCCTGGATAGACCTGGGCTACGAGACGCACAGGAAGGGTTCAGGCGTGGTCCCGCACCGGAACGGCGAGTCCATGGCGCAGCTGCACGCACGCATAGCGGCGACCCTGGACCACATTGTGCGGCAGTGCGACGCCGAGGGTGTGCGCGCGATTGTAGTGTGCTCGCACGCGGCGACGATTATTGCGTTGGGCCGTGTGCTGACGGGACAGGTGCCGGACGACGTCGAGACGGAAGACTTTGGTGCATTTACGTGCGGGCTGAGCGTGTATCGGCGGAGGCCATTGCAATCGCAGCCTGAGAAACAGCAACAGCGACAGCAACAACGACAACAACAGCAACAGCAACAACAACAGCTGCCAGGACAACAGCATCGCCAATATCCACATCCTCAGCACAGGAATGTATCGTCGCTGCAGCCACTACAGTCGCAACAGTCGCTACCACCGCCATCACCTACGACATTGCGCGGCCACGTGCCACCGTGGGACGATCAGTTTCATACGCTGGCAGGCGAGGCATGGATAGGCGGCCAGGGCGTTGGCGGCGGCTGGGACTGCGTTGTGAACTGCGACTGTAGCTTCCTCAGCGAGGGCGAGGAACGCGGATGGTGGGTCGCCCCTTTCCTTAGTCCTTCTTTCTTACCTTTGTTCTTTCGGTTATTCGTTCGTTCGGGGGCCGTTTCTGTCTTGTCCTCCTTTTGGCGTGTCTGCCTCTGTTTCTGCCTTCGTGCTCTGCTGTTTTACCAGCTGTAGACACTCCACCAAGACGTCTTCTATCTTCCCTCTTATTTACGTTGTAGTAGTATGCGTTGTTTTCCTCTCTTCTCACGTTCCTATCGTCGTTCCCCTGTCTATCGTTGTCCATCTTTGTCTCTCAATGTCTTTCCCCTCTTCTTTCTCTCCTGCGACTTCCTCTTTTGCAGTCGGCTTGAGTCACTTGGCGTGACCTGCTATTTTGTTTCTGTTTCTCCGTACATCTTCGAGTGGAGCCCAACCGTACGCACCAAAAGAAAAAGAAGCAAAAAAAAAAAGGAGACACAGCCTAGTTTGAAAAAGAGCGTGGCAAAGGAGGCAAAACACGAGATGCAAGATGTGAGGAGGAAGCGAAGAGGAACTACTACATCTAGACATGGAGGAGGAAACGGGAAGGGATTCGCGTCGTCCATGGTATCTTTTCTGCTTGTCGAGTGTTGAGCACCCACCGTTTCGTGCGTGGATGCATCTTGTAGTTTGGCAAGTGGAGGCAGCGAGAACAAAGAGACGCGACTGGCTGAAAAGAAAAACGAGAAACGATGAAGGAGGCAGGTGAAAAAACCCACATTCAAGGTTGAGTGGCCAATGGGTACCTGCTTTGACCAGTGGTCTAGAGATGTCTTGTCTCACAGTTGATGCAAATGACAAAGTAGACACCGCGTCTGAGAGAAAGAGAAAGGGAAGACAATAAGAGGGGAGGCGAGATGGCCAATCCTAAAGGAGAGAGCAAGAAAACGGAAACAGTCAAGACTTGCTTTCAAAATAAGAGCTAACCATGAGCCTACTCCACGACGCAGGCGGTTTAGTGGCGACGACGAGGCCTTTGCGGGGATCCCAGCGGCGACCTCTTCGAGTACGAACCTGGCGACGACCACGACACCAACATCGAACTTGCCAACATGGACGACTGCAGGTGGCAAACAACGACGCGCCATTGTGGATGCAGGCCTCGAACTGGGCGTGGTCGTGGAGGGGGGTGGGCGAGAAGGTGTACGAGGACAAGGACGTCGTGGAAGTGAACAGCAGCAAGGGAGGAAGTACGGACGGCAGCGATCGGCAGGCCGGGCGCTGTCCAAATCGGAGCCACTGCAGGGGGCTGAAGGCGACGGCGTTGGCGGAGACGTTGTGGGCAACTCGAGCGAAGAAGAAAATGGCAAGTCTCCGTCCAACAAGTCAGACACTTCAGCTGGTGCGAGCAGTGTCAATGATACCAACGGCAGCCGTGGTGGTCGTGGTGGCTATGTCGGCAAGCCGAGCTCCCGGCTGTGAGCCTTGGATCAACACTGGACCTAGACATCAGACATTATACTTCACACAACAGGCACTCAATGCATATGTGGATATGGAATGTACCTGCGTGTGCGTGAGTGCGTGTGTGCGTGGGCAGCCGCATGGGATGGCGCCAAGCAGAGCATCAAAGCATCACTGCGTCAAATCCAACGGAGCAGACTAGTCGTAACGGCTGCAGCATGTTTTAGAGTCCCCACCGGCTGCATAATGCAAAAGTATGCGTGGTGCGTATGTATGAGAAATTATATACTCAATATTTATGATATGTGAGCTCGTATAGATGCGTCGTAAGATGACAGCATGGGTACGTCTGAGGATATGCTCTCTGTGTTGGTTTCCGCATCGTTTTTTTGCGAGTTGTGTCGTTTTATTCCGCGTTGTTTCCCCTGCATATGAAATGCATATGAGACAACTCCTTTCTATCATATCTCCATTTTATGCTCCTTTCTAGATACACATCCTGTTAGTCTCATTTTGGCAGTGTCTCTCTTGTCGTATTCTCTTCTTTGTTCATGCAATGCGTGCAACATATTATTATTGTAGGAAAAGCGGACCTATCCATTCTGAGACTGCGGTTTGGGCAGTCTCGGACAGTTGAACGCGCTTCCCCGTGTCTCGACGCGTTTGACGGAAATATACGATATCATTGCAAGATATAACCGTTTTGCGCAATGTCGGAAGCCATCGGCAGTTTAGTCTGTTGACATCAGACTGGATCTGATAGCGGCAAGTAACAACAGCAATTGGCGATGAGACAAGTAACGGGAGGCAGGATGAGCAGGGGCGTGGCATTATTTGGCATCTCTGTGAGACCGAAAAGGGTCTGAAGATGCTCCTTGTAGGTCCTTGGCCTTTTGATTCGTATCGGTGTCGACACCTACATTTTGTCTGACAACATTGAGTTTGGCGTCCTTTCACTTGATGTAGTTCTCCGCTCCTTTCTGTCTCCCCTTTTGTGGATTCTTTCCTCCTCATATATTCTTGTCATTGTCTCTCATTTTCGTTTACTTGTCTGCATACACTCGCCCCGCATCCGTCTACTTTGCTCCAACTGATGGAGCACACAGCAAAACAAGGAGGGGACCTTATTGGCAAGAATAGTTCGCTGTAAGTCTGCAGGTAGGTGTGTTGCGTTGATTACGCTTTTTGTGAGATCCGAGTTTGACGCAAGGGATGTGATGACAATCGGCTTTTTCTTTTAGGACACCTCCATGTCTCACGTTGTATGTGCAGTTTCATTCTTGTGGACAACAGACCAATGCACGCTCATCGACAACTCTGCCAACCAACTTTGCCCTTTCTGTCGGGATAAAGGCACCAAGAGCACACCAAAGGGTAGAAAGGATGCTCCATAATGGACTCGGATGGGAATACAGTCAGGCACAGGCTACAGCATACTACAGTCCGGTCCAGGCACCGGCACCAAATTTTTCAAAAAATGCCCGATGATGAGCGTTTCTGAAAATTGGGCCCCAGGAACCAGGACACAAGGGATGCGGGATGTGACTGAGATCTCCGAGGAGGACGGACAATATAGCCAAAGCGCCAAAAAGAAGAACCAACTCTAAGGTAAGGCAGGTGCCCAGAGACTATGTCACAGTATCTGGACAAAGGAAAGAGAGAGGCCAAAAAAGAGGGCAGACTTTTGAGGTGTCGAAAAGAAACGGAGTCAATATGACGCTCTTGCAAAAGCAATGTCGAACGGAGAAAATCTCCGTTCGCTTATCTGTCACCTCGAGTTCAATATGCCAAGCTTGGCGTCCATGCCTGAGGAGAAGCGGCACCCGTGCGTAATGTGCACTTTTGCTGTAGGCTTACTTTTTATTTTCTCCTGAAAGGTTCATCCGGTGCCGTTAAAATCATCCTTTGTTCATTGACATCAGCATACTTTGGAATTTTGCTCACTATCAGACTCGATTTATTCAGTTTCATTAGCCGGGTCAATCTTGCTCGAGCACAGTTGATCAGGGTCTTGTCTTACCGGGCTGTTCTCAATCAAGAGAGACATTAAACAGAGTAGCATTGGCCAAAGACCATGGCGAGAGACAAAGGCAGGTGAAGGTACGTGTCTTGGTTCGGAAAATAAGCACACTAAATCAAAGCATTGCCCAGTTTCTTCGATACGTTCAGCACTTACAGCTCAGCGCTTTCCAGCTTTGACTGTGCCGCTAGATCCAGGAACGCGAGATAGTAACCGTGTGAGAAGTATTAGCACGAAGATAGAAGAACAAAATGGTGCGTAAAAAACAGGGGAAATCAAGAAAAAAATAGGACCGTAAGACACCACACACGAAGGATATGTGAAGAGGGACCACGGATGACGAATAGATACACCCCTTTGTTCCTTTCTACTGGCTTTGTTTTAGCGACTTTACTCTCTCCTCCGTCTCTGTTAGCCATGCGAGGGGTGTTGTTGTCCTGCATATGTTAACTTTTGGCTGACTATTGCTTATGTTTTATGTTCTCGAGTATTCTGCTCACATCTTGCCCTTTTGGTAAAGTCTATTCCCTCTTTGGTTTGCACTTTGTCTTTTATGAGATAAGTAGGTGCAGGCACGACGCACTGTAGGAACAGGTCAGGATAATAACATTAGCACATGTCTTCGACTGGGAGTAATGCGTAGCCAAGGAGAGATATTCTCGTCTTCGTCTGTCTCCTACTTTTCCCCCGGACCTTTCTCCGTTCCTCTTTGTCCTTGCATGATGTGCTCTGGTCGCTCCATGCTTGTAATTCTCTTACGTTGCTCTTGATACAATGCACTCTTATCAGTATTCGTCTATCATCAGCACCCGTCATTCGATGATCTTGGCTTTGAGGTATTGGTATCGTATCTAAATATTGTAACGAAAATAAGCAAGAAAGTACGGAGCATAACGTATGAATGGGAAACATTCAAGACAAAATACATATGATGGGTACGGAGGACTCCGTACGTACGATTCTATGATTTGCCCATCGAAGACCCATATTTTGTGAAGACAACTGACGCCAGAGGGCTGTTGTGAGACCCATCTACGCCCAAGCGAGGAGCGATCGACGGCAGTGGCCGAGCCAACACCTGGTTCCAACACGTCTAAACTGTCTTGCACGCCCTTCCTCTCTTTCTAGCGTCGGTGTTGGCCGTTGTTACGGATTGGACAACTGAACATGTGTATGAGATCTTGGATTCGTCGCTATAACGTAATTTGCTCCGTATGGTTGCATCAAATAGTCTCGGATAGCCAGGGGAGAAAAGCACACCGGCGCAACGCAAGGGAGGCACGAGAGGCGAAAGAGGAGAGGGGAAGGGGGGATAGCTGAGAGAACGGAAGACAAAGTGAGCGGAACACAGACGTGATCATTCAGGTACACACATACTGCCCAGGACAGAAGCAAAGGCCATGAGCTGATATATGGATATGGCTGAGACAAAAGAAAGCAGACAGATATTGGATGATACGCTGTTTTAGTATGATAAACAGTGACAAGGACAGGGACGCAACCAACGCAAATCCGGAGGAAAGAAGAAAATCCTACAGCGCAGTGATATGACGTTACAATGGCATACACCGGACTGACTCCCCAGCACGGGCCAGCCCAGGGCTGAGGCCAGGGCATTGAGCAATTACGGGCGCTGCGCGGTGTAATCTTACCCCCGCGGCAGCAAGCCGATCACGGTCGGCCCCCAGAAACCAGCGCCAAAGTCAGCAAAGCCCAGACAAAACGGTGTCACACTCGCAAAACCTCGCAAATCCCCGCCACAACAATCGGGACACACACAAGACCGCATCACGGCAACACCTACATCATGTCCAAAGTCAACATAATCGAAATGGTGTATGTGGCCATGGGCACATAATTTACACGCTCGCCAATATAATGTCTCTTCGTTCTGTACTTGCTCCTCCAACCTTCCCTCCTGCCACTGCTGCTATTCAGTGACGCGAGAAAATGACTCGACGACACTCGTGACGAACTCGCTCACGTTGACGTTCCTTTCGAAGGCTCTCTCAACAAACATGTCCATGCCGAAATCGTTTGGAACAACACTTCCACGCACGATTCTTGTTTGGACAAGGCCGTGTGCGCCTTCTGGCCAATCGAAATGTGCCGTTCCATTTCTGCTAGCCACACTCTCAAATTCTGTCATTATTTTTAGGCTCCTTGACGCACAGGAACGCTGACCGTGTTTCCCAGTCGTGCCAGTGCCTCTCATGAAAGGTTTTGCCCACTTTGGCCCATCCTCCTGATCTTCTCTTTTCCACCTTCTCGATTTTGGTGCATTTGGCGCCCTGGCGCGGCCGAATGCTGTATTGGTGGTTAGCTTCCTCGAAAACTGGGCCCTGTGATTGGGCAATAAGCTCCGAAAGGCTGGCTGGTCGCTCTTTTCTCTCCCTGGGCGTCCTCAAGGCAACCCCAGCGCGCTCTCCTGCCGCAGCCGGCCCTTCCTACTGGATACAAGAACACTGGCCCGCGCTAGCATCTGGACGAAATGTCGAGTCTTCCACCGCAGTTCGCCAAAAAGCCCACCAGCCCAGTTGCCCAAGTGCCAGACGCAGCTGAACCTGGGGGGGCCCTGGGAGGTGCGGGTGGGTCCCTTGTCTCCCAAGTCCCAGCTCCCACCTACTGGCATCTTGCGGGGACCCATATTTTGGCCGGCAGCGCACTAACTCCGTACCAAACCGAGCCGACGGGCCCACTTGATAGGCGTCCCAAGGAAGAACAGCTCCCCCCCACACACACAACTTCCACTCCCACCTTCAGCCAGTCACACTCGAGAACGAGACAAGGTTCCCAGCTGTCATTGCGTAAGGTATTTGCAGAGCAAAGACAACAGCACTGACACAAAGCCTTGTGCAACGCCGTGTCGTATGTCTTGCCTTCTTTTCCTCCTCTCCGTCCTCTCTATCTCTCTTCTGCTGGTCTTTTCACATACGACTTGCGGTTTGACAGCCGTCGATGTCGTTGACGCAATTCGTGGTGCCGCAAGCAGCAAACATTTTCTCCCGCCCCTTTGATCTCTTCTCACTTCAACCATCAAAAGTTGTCCCTAGCGTTCCTTCTCTTGCTCCTACGGAAGAAGTCATCCACTTCCCGGGGCGAGGAATCCGCACAACGGAATTTCAAAAATTCAAACCGTTCGGCCGAACCAGCCCTACCATATGGTCATGCACACACACAGGACACGGGAGAACCACGCAAATCTATGAAGTAACTGCAACGTCATTTTCCTTTTTTTTTTTCATTATATTTGAGTTGCATGGGCTATCCGGCTTCGTTTCTCTTCCAAACGACGATCGTCGACCCGATGAACGGAATCCGTACAAGTGTTTGCGCCTTTTCCAACGTACGAACACGCATCAACGACATCACCCTTGCACATTCCTTCCGGTTATCTCACTGTGCACAACGTGGATATATGTCGCATCGTGGTCGCCGTTTACTCCTCTGTGCTTCCCCACTCCCCGCTTTCCCAACAGCGCCCGCAGCAGGCAGGGAGGGAGGCTGGTGTGTGTCCATAAGAAAGTGGGCGGCTTTATTCTTCTTTTGTCGTCATTTTGCTCGATTTGGGTCTTTTCCTGCTGCTCTTTTTGCTACTTTTCTCTATTTGTTCTATTTTGTTCCTCTTTTGTTAGGTTTCGGCGAAGCCAGGCTGCTTGCAGGCCTCCGAAATGGCGCGAGACGAAAGAGGTGCATATGCGCCATGGCGTTGGCTCTGCCGAGAAGGGGAAGCTTAACTGTCGATCTCGGCTGTCGGAGAAGGCAGGGCTTGTCCAGAGCGTCTTTACGACGTAATAGCGTCTCCATCTCTCCCTCTTCTCCTCTTGAACGTTTCTTCTTCTTTTGGGGTATATGATGTATTGAATGGGCCCCTCTAGTCTGTATCTGTTGGCCGTAAGTGCCATACACAGCGACAAACCTGCGTTGCCAGTGGGCAGCTCTGGGAGGGAGGCAGTGTCCCAGAATCTAGGCTCGAGCTGGATTTGTCCATCCGGAAGGCTACACTGTACCTAACTGTCGGGTTTATTCCCGTTGTCCTGACCATTGCTTTGGCCTTGCTCTGCATGTTTAAGGAGAATCTTGACCTCCGCACAATGACGGTGCGACGAACTGGTCCTTTCCTGCCACGCACTGCAAATACTGCAATCCTTCGGATTATCGGCAGCGGAACATTTTCTGTGTGTTGGCCCTTGCAGTCCATGCTGCAAGACCACGTTTGTTCCATGCTCTCAGGCTACACTACGTACTGCTCCGCAGTGTCCGTGCTTGGTTTTCTGACATCGTCCTTTTCCTTTACTCGTCCCGTCGTTCTCCAGCACCAAAAAAGACCGTCTACCGTTTACTTATTTTAGTGCACAACGCATGCTTTGTGCCCTCTTCCATGTCCTATTGCCCCGTGCTTTTTGTTGGTCAGTGCTTTTTAAGGTTTTATGGCCTGTAAAGGGAAGCAAAACAGCTAGGTATATCGGCCAGGTAGCCATGAACCACATATAGCGCCAAATTCCTACTTCGTCTGGCGTGGTTAAGATATGGCCGAGGAACCAGCCTTGGCATAAGACAGCGTGAAAGTTGGTACGTCTTTATGCACGGTCCGGTCCCGCCTCTTGTTGGGAAACGACGCAACAAGCCGGAGGAGAAAAATGCATGCGTTATTGTACATGGATTTAAGGGACATGCACACCACAAACAGGGACAGCAAGCTGCATAAACAAACGGACAAAAAAATAAAGATGACCCAAAATATGTGGCTAGGATACAAGGATTATGATCCGACCCACTGGAAATATACACGTCCGGATACAGCCCCGTTCGTCTGAGTTGTGAGATACTATGGGGGCAACGGAGGAGACGGACAGGTTCGAGTAGAGTTCATGAGATGGCTGCATGAGGATGTGCATGCTGTATGATAATATGCACGGAGTATGTGAAGCGAAGTGCAAAAGTGCCAGGGCATACGCGGAGCAAGTGCATATCCAACTTGACTGAATGAGGAAAAACAATGCGCCTACTACGATGTACTTACGTCCTGCACAGCTACTTCAACGTTTTCTTCAAAAAATGACAGAATAAAAATGACCAGGCAATTACGTCGTGGTTCTCTCGTTCGCTCTCTCTACCCTCTCTTTTTGATTAGTTATCGGGAGGTTGGAGAAAAGGGACCACCCAACACATTACCAAGAGAATGCGCACAAAAACGGAAGCCGCCTGGCTGATCGTTCTGTTTCTTTTTCTTTCGTCCTTCGTTCTATACTGTGGATATGGCACTGGGATTGGAATCCTGGTCTTATGTATATTTTTTTTTTCGATCGCGAGGAAGGGTCAAGGTTATGTGCATCGGGAGAAGTCTTTCCTATCTCGGAGGCGGGGCCAACTCTCGAGACCCCTTCAAGTTAAAGGATCAAAGTGGCATTGCGAGGTTTCCCAGGGCCGTATGGCCCCCAGTAAACTGCCTTCTGCCCTCCTGTTGCAATCTGCATCGGAATTAACAGTTTCTCTCAAATACATTTACCTCAAAGTCAAACCATTTACAATCTCCGCATAGGGAATACTCCCTTTATACAGACGTTACAACTAGCGAAATAGAATATCGTGTGATTCTTGGCAATTGAGTGGTCAAGACCAACAAAGTTTGACTACCGAGAAGCAGGCGTGGGGATAGTTCATGCAGACCAGCCGCGACGGCGTCAACAAAAGTACAAGACTGCAAGGATGAATAGCCGACCCATTAAATGTAGAGATGCGTTCGTGATAGCGCTGGCAACAGGTGGTACTGGCTCACAGGACGATGTCGAATAGGGGAACCTCTCCTGGATCAACAGACCTCGGGGATTGCTTTGTGATATTCTGACAAAGCGAGGTGCAGAAAAGGCGCAATACTGCTTCGAAAAGCAGGAGATCGTTCAACCAACAGAACACAGAAAGCACACGGACACGAACAGCCAAGGACAGTGCAGAGCTGGCGCTGCCTATCAGTTTCTGAATAAGGGAGAGCCCGACGGAGGCCGGCTGAAAGAAAAGTGTGTTGAAAAGTCGACCTGTCATGTTTTTATATGACATTGTTTGAGGCGAATACGTACCATCAGGTGCATCTGTACAATATGCAGCAATTTGTGTGGTTGTGTTGCACCCAGTTACCAAGACATGTCGTTTTTCCTCTTGTTATAAAGTATTTGCAATTCTTTGCATGAAGTTTGACTTTAGTCGTGCATTTTCGGCCTAGCCCACCCTCCTTCAGCTGCGACACCCTCCCCTCCATAACCATACAATAACAACCCCAGTGCCAGACGAATGCAACGCTGACTCCGAGAAAATCGAGGTCCCTGGTCTGGCCAAGGAACAGTCATTTGCAGTGCCCGCCAATGAGAACCAATACAGCGCCAATAGAGTAGGAGGAGAGGGTGACGCTCGGCAGCAAGCGGTTGGTCATACAGATGGGTCACTGTCAACCTCGTCCCGTCCATACGCGTACACCGTTGATGAGAAAAAGCACCACAAAAACATGCTTGTGCCACCATGTTCGCCCCTTTCCCATGCTTTCGGGATCGAATTAAGCTTTTGCGTGCAGGACTGTACAACTGAGTCTTTGGGTCTCCAAAGCAAGCGGTTCGTCTAGTATGACGTACGTGGTACAGTGATGGGCGGTATATAGAAGAACGTTTGAGCGAGTAATGATGATGCGTGCACGAGCAACGAACGCGTGTGCTGCTGTAGAGCAAGAGTCTCGTCTAGTTTGTGCGGAGCAAATTGCGACATACGACGTACGTCGTATTTCTGACTCCAGATCCGCATCCAAGCACATCCTCCGTAGTCACTACCTATGTTTGCTACTAAATGCCGTGATCTGTGCGAAGCCGCCGCAGCGGACGGGTGATCCTGGCTGGAGATCACCCGAGAATGAAAGCGTCTGTGAGTTCGTTCAAGTCGCAGTGGACATGGAACGAGGGCCGAGCGGAACATATCCACTGCGGACAGCCCCAAATTTCGCAAGGTTGCGTGATGTTTTTGTATTCGTCCGCCGTTTCGTTTGTTTTCGGCTCGTTCATTCGCTGATTGTAAAAATTAAAAAGAGGAGTGAGAGGAGCAGGGGATAAGGACAGGGAACAGGGAAGATGGAAAACAGGAGACAAGGGATGATGTTGGTAGAAATTAGTTCGTTCAAAGAAGACACGACACGAAGAAACAACGCAAAGATATCATGGCATAAGAATGCACAAAAACCTTGGATACGACTGTGCATACGTTGATGCGGATGCGGATATTGATGCGAAGGACGAAACATGCAGACAGACGTTTGGTGGCAGAAAAGACAACTGTAATGTCAGACAATGTGACAGAATCGAGAAATATGATATAAAACAACGACAAACCAGCGCCAAATAGCACCAATGCAAAGCCAAAGCAGACCAAACGCCCAAAAAGAGAAAAGACAGACCGTCCTCTCCGGGCACCTCCTTCATATCGTCAGGTCGGCGATCTGACCCCTGTCTGCAGCAGCCTCTCCCCAAAAGTGATCACTTTCCTCTCTTTTTTGGTAATGGTCGAGTCCAGTGCCTCACCATTATTTTTCTCTTTTCCTTTCGTTTTAGTCGGCAGTTCTCCACAACTCTCTCTCCACACATCCACACAACCCTCTTTTGTTGCAAGAGGCCCTCTTTTGAATTTGGAATTCGTTCGCCCAACGGGGGATAGCGCCTTGGAAGGGTGGTCGTTTTTCCAGCCCATATTGCTTCTTTTGGTCAAAGGCTTTCAGGTCCTCCGTTCATCATCTGTTCTCGTCTATCCTCTGTTGACATCGTCTCTCCCACGACGCAAGGGAACTCAGCGTCGTATCCGGCCCTGTCAATCCCTTCTGGCTGCTTCTTTTCTCCGTATCTGAATGAAGATACGAAAAATATTCTCCGTATTTTGCCCTTTCTCGCCCGCCCTGTTATGCAGAGGGCACGTCTCCGCTTTGGTGTTCCTGCGTGTCGCTTGCGTGTCGGTCCTGCGCCGCGCTGTCGACTTCTGAGACTCTGCCAGGCACAGCCGTCCTGCGTCAAGTCCATCGTCGAGTGCTATCGACAAGTGCAGTTGAAAGATACGGAGCACGGAGTACGGAAGAAAGAGGATTTCTGGTCTCTGCAGTCGTAGATAGATGTTGTCTGCTGCTGCTTGGCTCCTTCCGTCACCATCTCGAATGTCACCGATCGCAGTTTCCCCCCACGCCATCACCGTTCGCCGAACTCCTCAACGATGTACGTCGCAGCTTCCTTCGCAAACAGTCGCAAGCTCTTTCCTTTCTTGATCCTTTGTTACTCCTTGCCCTCGCACCTTCGTTACTCATCTCTTTCCTCGTTCACCTTGTTTGGCGTCCCCTCCTTCCGTATCTATTGGTCACCTATCCCTTGCAGACTTCGTCGTTTTCTGACTCCTCTTTTTGACCTCTCTCTTTTCCTCTTTTTTCTCCTCTTTTTGGCCGTTCTCCCCCCCCCCCTCTCCCCAGCTCGCCTCGCCCACCCTCCATCGTTTGTTTACCCACACACACCAGCCTAAAATCCTCATCCGCTAGCACTGTCGATCCGCCGTCCGGGTTCCGCGGTGCGCTTCCAGCCAGTCATAATGCGATCTCTCCCGCCTATCGCTCCCAAGCTCGCACCAAGGAACGGCACCAAAGATGCGCCCAAGCCAAGCTCCCATCCCAGCTAGTGTGACGAGTGTGGATGGACTCGTCTGGGCAGCCGGCTTTGAACCGGGCTGCACAAGCCCTTCTGTTGTGGGCTATCCGCCTGCTCGTTTGCCCTTTTCTTCTGCCCGTTTTACTCTTTCGCGTTGACCGATCGTTCTCGCTTCTGCAGAGGCCCCGGCAGCTGAAGAGGCCCAGGAGCTGGTGTCGCAATTACAGCGTTCGAGGAGATTCACTCCCTAGGCCTAAAAGAAGTCAAATACGACGCTGGGAGGCACGTCCGGGCCCCTGGGTGGGCACACTCACTGCACCGTCATTTGTGTGTCATTTCAGCTGCTTCTGCATCTTTTGGCTCTCACAATCCCATTTGCATATGCTTTTGCCTTTTTGCGTTTCCTTTTGTCCCTTTCTGCAAGACGGTGTATTCCCACCGTAGCATCGGCTAGGCTCCGACAATTCGGGCTGACCCTGGATCCGTCCGTTGTTTATCCATGAGATTTGAAATTTGGGATGAATACGACCTTTTCGACTGCCACTGGCACTGTCCCTCTGTGCCTCTGTCCCTCTGTCCCTCTGCCTTCCTGTCCCTATATCTCTGCTTGTTTCTTCACGACAGCGTTGCATTTCTACGTTGACGATCACATTTATTCTCTTTTGATAAATTTTGCTCAATACGACGCTCAGTTTTAATTGCGATCTTGCAATTTTGCGCTGTTGCTTTTCCATTTCTCCACGAGCCTCGGCCCCGTTCCTTCGTATTTGTTTTTGCCCATTGTTTACTTTTTCCTCTTTCGCTGCTATTATTCACGGTTCCTTTTTCTCGTTCTCCAGCGTTTGATATTTGAACAGTTGCTACTGTCTCACAGGCATCTACTCTAGTCACCGGGCCCAGCGACCACTGCTCCTTCTCATTCTACTTGCCCTGTTAGAGCCGCAAAAAAAAAATTCGTCTCCTCGTTTTTTCTTGTCCGCCTCCCTGAATCCATCAGTCAGGACTACCGCGTCATCCTGAGCAGTATTGTCACGGTTCTATGTACGTGCAGTCCCTGCCCCCTCTCGCCTTCCGACCTGCAGATGTTGTGCCCTCGACCCAGCAGACTGTCACTTTTCTTGCACATCACCTGGCCACAGTCACGCCTTTCTTGGCCTTCTCTGGGTATTCGCCCTGTTTATCCCCCAACTCTCTCTTTTCTGAGTTGCATGTGTCCCCGCTCGTTTTCCCGACCACACTTATGCGCGCGTCTCCACCCGGTGCAGATGATCGGCAGACAGGGTTAAGGCCGCTCTGCATACACCAAGTCCAGGCCCATAAGACCCATAACACCGGTCCAAATGTACCCTCATAAACACACATTGATACAAGGGCACAGCGTAATGAACGAGCTGCCAGACACACACATACGCTCCGTACATCACGCATATACACAAACGTACTGTACACACACAAAATCCTATCCCCGCCATATCCCTGGGTTCTTCCCTCTCAGTTTGCCTACCACCCTTTATCTCTCTACCCCGGCCGCAAATCCTGCTCATCATCTTGGGTTTCGTGATTAGCTCCCAATGATACAAGGAACAAGTGTGTGCTTGCTTGCGCGTGTGTCTGTCGTTGTCTTGGAATTTGGTGACCCTGAGTTTCGTTACCGGTAATTTTCAGGACACAAAACTGCCTCATGAAAGAGCTACGATATACATAACATCTTAACAACAACAAAGATCTCGGCCTCATCCATATACGATGTACTCATTTTGACCATTATTTGCCTCGTCACCTACTCGACGGTGCGTTCGTTTCGTCTATTCCTCGTTTCCTCCTTCGAGCCCTCGTCTTGGTGCAGCCTGGTCATATTTTGTCTTGTTGGTTAACGATGTTCCCCTTTCGCCTCGCACTATTTGCTTTCATCTGAGCTTTCGTTTTCTTTGGCTTTCTTTTTTGTTCCCATCCCTTGCAGGTAGGCCGCCACCTCCGTCTGCGAGTCTCATCTTTCAAGCTGTCACCAGGGGGAGACACGGCGCCAAAGCACACGGTAGGAAAAGGAAGCCGTTGTCCAAGAAGGACTCGCGCCCTGCAGCTTGTCTCCTGCACTTCTGTTATTTGGTGACTGTTGAACTTGCGCCTCCTGCATCATAGTTGCGTCTTGCGCCTCCGCCCCTCTACTTTTCCTTGTCAAGCCTTGGTGTGGCCCGCAGACGACGTCTTAGTTCGTTGGTTTACATGATCTTGTCTTGTTCTCCCATCACCACTGAGACATCTGCCAGGTACGAGAGTACTTTGCAGAAAAAGAAAGGGACGCAAAAGAGCTGGTGCCCAGTGAAAAGGAGGACCATGCCTATGGAGAGACAGCCAATGCGTATTTTTAAAGTACAGGGGAAAACCTACCAGAGTACGAATTGTCAGACGAGTGAGTCAATGTATGTGACACATGGGGCAAAAGATACAAAATAAAAAATAAAAAATACACGCATAGCATCCTGGAAACCACTTACAGACACAACAGACTGCGGTTGCACATAAATATCGCACGCAAACAACAGAGCTGGCCATTCATCACTCTCACATGCAAGAACGCACCGACCACGGCAGAGGACACAGAAGAGGGGAGACAATTACGATAAGGCTACGGGGTCCACTTGAGGGTCTGGGCTGCAGTCACACAGCGATCGGTACTTGAAATATATTTACTCAACTCGGCATTGCAGCGTCCGTTGTACGACATAAATCTGGTTCAACTACCAGTCACAAAACGAAATGCCCCGTGCATCGCACTAGGGTGTGTCAACATGCACGTTGACAATCCATCTACCTATTTGGGCATCCAGCCACCTAAATGGGTCGACAGGTCTGTTTTCGTCCGTTGTTAACTGCCTTGTACGTCTTTACTACCTACGACGAATTACTTGTTCTGCGTCTTTTCTGGCCTCCATGCATCGGGAACCTGGGGCCAAGCATATGCACCGAGATGCACCTGGACGTTGGGAAGCAGCGAGATGTATCTCTGGGCATATTCCTGGCTCCTTATTGCTGATGCCTGTGGTGCGTTTTAATTTACGATATGCAGGCACTTGCTTGGTGCTCAGTGTTCCATATGTATGTGTGCATCACACCAATGGAGGGCACGAAGGGGAAAAAACAAGCCAACAACATTGAGAGGCTCAACATGGTCGACAGGGTCGACATGGCCTTTCTGATTTCAAGACGGGTTGAAACAGGAGAGACACCACGCACCACCCTGCTTCTCCTGTCGATTTTCTGATGTGGTTTCCTGCGTTGATTCTTCCTGCTAATGCCCCGAATTGTCCGTCTTTTTTGTTTCTTAGTTCCTTGCGTCCTGGAGTATGTGTTCCTGGTTCCCTGACTTTCCTGTTTCGTTATTCTCCTTGTTGGTGTCTTTCCCAAATTGTACAGAACCCTGATCTGCTCTGGGTGGTTGATCCTCCTTTTCTTCTCCTTTCCCAACGTCTCTCTTCCGGAGCAATGAGTCTGAGTACGTTTCCTCCATCAATGGAGCCTCCTACACGAGGTGTCTCGGCCGGCCACTCTCCCTTTCCTGGACGTTTCTGGCCCATCGGCTCCTACCGGTCCGTCGAGTCAACAACGCAACAACAAGACTCGTATTCTCTCGTCGTTTCGCCGTTTTACTAATTCGCCGATTGCCACGTTCGTCCTCCGTCCTGTAACCGATATATTGCCTCGATGGTATACGAGGTACGACATATACTGAGATACATCAAGTCGTACGCCATCCGTTGTCAATCCTAGTCTGGCTTTTTTCCTTGAGCACGAAATAATTGCCTGTGGTGCACGAACCGACAAATAAACGATAAAACGAAAATGCAGCCAATTATGAAAATACGCCCCCCCCCCTGTTGTGCACGCCCTCCATATCCACTCGCAAAATGCACCCCCTGCACACGACCCCCTCTCAGCTCAAGCTGATTGAGCTAGTGGGTCTCTTCTTATTTTCTTTTTCTTTCTTGGGACTCTTGTGCCTGTGTATTTTATCTTGTTTCCTTCTGTGCCATTTCCATACTCGTATCTTTCCTACTGCACTGCTGCGCCGAGATACTTCTCCCCCATATCCGACTTCTCTTACCCCCCTCTGTCGATCCGCCCCATCTGATCTGCCCTGGGGCCCTGCCCCCGGTTGTTTTGTGGGACCGGCTCCTCTCTTGCTCTGGGTCTGTCTCTTGTCTCTGAGTGTGCCTTTTCAATTCTGTCACTTTTTTTCCCAGTCCTGGCCGCCTCTCGTCATGTCCTATGGAGCAGTTTTGTTCTGTTCTCTTAAAATCCGCCTTTGCTCTCTTGAATTTGTCTCTTTCTTGTTACCTCTAAGTTTTCACGCCTCGTACGCCCCTCCAGGACACAGTACATCGCGTACGTCGAGTACATCTTGTACATCGTTGGTCCCCTTGTATGCCTCTTCTCTTACCCATCTCTCCACTCTTCTGCATCTTGCGTCTTTGGTCCAGCGTCCCGGGTACTCACACCTTGTCCCCTCCTGTGGCTTTCTCCTCCTTCCCTGTCGTCCACCACCCCTGTCCAATCCCATTGTCATCGTTCGAGTCCTTATCCGTCCTCGAAAGAAGGAGAGGCAAACACATTCTACGATCGAGAGAGACATCCACACGCACTCACTCAAACTCACGCAAGTCACTCGATCAACTCCTCCGCCCCCGCCGTCAACTATTTTATATCCAACGTCCGCCCGCTTCTTTGCCCATCACCATTTCTCGTTCTTGTCTTGCTTTCCATTCTTTATATCCATCCCATCTCTCCTCCATCCTCCCTTCGATTCCGTTTCTCTTCTTCCTTTTCTCCATCTTCCTCATCCCTTCAACGTCTTTTCTCCCTCTCAACTCACTTACCACGAGTTTTGTTGTTTAAGTCGTTGCATCTTGTCTTATATTGATTCATTGCATCCCTTTCTTGCCCCTTGTGGTCTTTTCCACGTAGCAACATCACGACAAGACAAGACAACAACTACTGCAACTTTGTCTTTCAGTATGGCTGTCAAGACTACGACGGCAAATATGCTACAGCATGGCAACCGCCGCCGTGTTAACAAGCCAATCCTCGTGCGCGGCAACCAACTGAGCTCGCGCTACATCAACGAACGCCGCATCAAGCATGAGCGTAGGCTCCGGAAGCAGCAACAAAAGCAGCAGCAGCAACAGTCTGTCACATCGTCCGCCACGGCTACACCCGAGCCCTCAACACCGCCTTGTGAATCAACCTCCTTCGAGAGCATGACTCCCGAGAAGAAGGAGGCCCTGCAGCATATCCTGGGCCGCACTCTCGACGACAAGGACCGCTCGGCCGCCGACATCCTGGCCACGCTCTACGTGACGGGTCTGCTCGACCGCAAAACGCCCGCTACGGCCGAGGCATCTGGTGCCACGACCCCCATTCGTACGTTTTTTTTTTCTTGTCGGTGCCCCTTTTACTGTTTGAATTTCTCATGACAATTTCTAACATCACAGACGAATCTGATGTTGAGCCCTCCGAGGTTGCTCTTCCCAGTATGCAGCAGACCGAGGTGATGCTCGAGGTCTGGCGCTCCGAGCTCAGTGGTGTTGAGGATTCCACCACCACTTCCTCTGCCTCTGCTTCTGGGACCGTCGAGGATGAGTCCACCGCTGCTCTGTCATCATCGCCTATGACGCCAGCTCTGTCGTCGTCGTCTTCCTCTTCGGCTGTGGCCAGTGCCCGGTCGTCTCTCTCCATAGGCTCGCCTGTCTCCGGCCCGCCGCCGCCGCCTTACGATGCCTGGCGCAAGAGCATTGGCACCACTTATAGTGTGGCCGCGCCTGTGCCTTCCGTGTCGGCCCGGGCTCCTCTGCCTGCTCCTATTCCTACCACCAGCAAGGTCACCCAGAGCCCCTTCTCGACTTACGAGCAGAACTACTTTTGCTCTTCTCGCAGCAACCAGAAGACCGCCGGTCCCAACGGCATGCCCTCGCCTCCGCAGTCGCCCACTGTTGCGGGCCGTCCCAGCGAGTACAGCTACAAGCCGGCTACCGCCCCGACGCTGCCGTCTCTGCCGTCGTTCGCAAATCTGCCCACGCCGCCCCAGTCTTTCTCGGCCTCGATGCAGCCCGCTCCTTACCACCAGCCCCACCAGCAGGCGTACCAGTCTCAGACCGCCTACCAAACCCGGTACAACCCACAGTACGAGCTGCCTGCGCCCATGCCCACCTCCACGCAGCGCCGCAACATCCACGGTGGCGCCGAGGACATTACCACAACGGTCTTGACCCTGCCGCCACCCGGCGTTGGGTCGTCGCGCGAGCCTCTGACGCCTGTGTCGCCCCTGACCCTCCCCAGTGCTTTTGGCCGCCGTTCCACCATGCCCATCATGCCCAGCGTGGCCACCATGATCAACGGGCCTTACCACAACAGCCCTCGCATGGCTGCCAAGATGGACGCTCGCCGTGAACGCATGTCATCGGCCTCGTCGCCTTCCACTTCTTCGTCTAACAAGAAGGCCATGCCCAAGCCGCACTGCAACGTCAAGTACGAGACGGCCGAGCTCGACTTTATCATGTACCAGCGCACCACCAAGAACCGGGCTTGGGACGATGTGACCGCTGCCTTCAACGCTGCGCTGCCGCGTCTTCGCCAGTACGCCGACATGGACTGTGCCCGCCTGAACGGCGTTGGTCTTGCCGGTGCCACCTCGCCTGGTGGTTCTGACAAGATGGACCGATACCGCGCGCGCCCGGAGCGCACGACGCCCGGCCTGCAGGCTTCGTACTACCGCCAGCGCCTGGCGCTCCCGCTGCTCGACGAGAGTGGCCAGCTGGTCTTTGACGACGCCACCAACAAGCAGCTCTTCACCGAGGTCATGGTGCGCGACGACAAGAGCCGCAAGAAGCTGCGCCGCATGACGACGGGCCCCACCGCTGTGGCTCCCACGGCCACTCCTTTGTCGTCCAAGGTCAATCCGGACGATGCCCGCGTCCACCTGGTGCTCTACTTCCCCGAGCGTGTGACCTACTACGACTACTGGTTCGTGTCCGACGAGGACAAGGCTCTGGCGCGTCAGCGGACGTACGAGCGCAACATGCAGCGCCACCAGCGCGGCCTGCCCTCGTGGCAACCGGGTAACGATGACCCGGAATCGGGCATCCTGACTCGCAAGGAGTAACTCTCCTCCCTCCTTCCTCCTTCCTTGCTCTTTCCCTCATTCCTTGTTTCCATCCTGTTCTCCGACCACCGACCTCTGACGACTTCGTTCTGTATTATTTATGTGTTTTGTTTCTTTCTCGTTTTATTCCCCGATACGTCGTCCCCCATGTCTTTGAACTGTCATGTCTTGATTTTGCTTTCCTTGTTTTCTTCGCACCTGTTTTTTCTCTTTTACCTTCTTTCTGTTCTCCAAAAAAGTCTCCTCTTGCATTCGCATACGACAAGACACGCAAGACACCACATTGCATTGCATGCCTTGCATCCAGCATACTACAACCTTTGCATCTGCATTTGCATGGCATCCACCAAAGCGAGCATTATGGCCAGCAAAACTTTTTCGGTCCAGCCCCTGTTACAAATACTTTCTCGTTCTGTTTTTTCCCCTCGTTTCTTCCTCTGCAAGTTTTGTGTTGCTTTTCTTATCCACTCGTGGTTCAACCCGGTGGACAAACGTGTATGATGGGCTATCAAGAATAATGGTTTCTTTTTTTTTGTTTTTGTTTATGGTTTTTATTTCAACGAGGGAGAGGCAACATCGTTTTGTTGCAATATGTACGACTACCTGTATATTATAACCGCTATTTGTATTTGTTCTTTTTTGTTGATATCTGCTTGTATAGTTTGTTGATGGACAGGAAAAAAAGGAATTTATGGATTATTTTTGTTTTCATGACAACATTATTGAAACACTATACTCTTTCCGTTCTCCCATGCATTTTTTAATAACTTCGCCCTAAAACTGTCCGTCGCTACTCATCTTGGATTGTTTGTTGGTACCAGCACGGTGTCCATCTCCCTGGCGTTTAATGTGAGCGGAAGGAAAGCTGCCTTATGGCGATACATACACTTACATCATGAAAGGATAAAGAGACAAATCGCATTGGCCAAGTTAATATTCGCGGGCTCCCATACGTTAGTTAACATGTAGACCGTCTTCCGCAAGCCTTTTGACCTTTGAAGTCTGACATATTTGTGTCTTCATTTTCACTTCCGTATGAGTATTTTTAATATATTTCTCCATTAATTACATTCGGTTTTCTTTTGGTGTCATTTGGTTTTATTGATATATTTAAGGAGATATTTTTCAAACCAAAAATGTACAAATTGGATAGGAAAGAAAACTGTGAAAATAGCTGTGGGAATCGTGTTGTATATATATATAGATCAAAAATAGAAATCAAAAAAAGAATAAAACTCCCAAACCTGGTACTTGTTCGCTGTTGTTCCATGGACCATCTGGTTGATGCAATACCTCCCATATCCGCCCCCCCTTCCTTAACCTTCCGCCGTTTCCTCATTCCCACCGACTTTCCATCCAAAAAATTGCTTCAAAAGTCTGGCCTAAAGTCTTCCATCTCGTCTTCATCGTCTTCATCGTCTTCTGTATCTCCTTCCTTCTTTTGCGTATCTGCGTTGCATGAACGGCAGAATTATATTCTCTGTCGTCCTCTCGTCCATTTACTGAGTCTGGGCCTGGGCCTGAATCTGGGCCTGGCACCAGGGATGCTCAAGCACCTCGTCAATTGTGATGCGCTCGTTCACGTTGCGGTTGAGCATCTTGCGGATCAAGTCGATACTGTCGTCGCTGATGGTGTAGGGGATGCGCAAATCGCGGTCCATGATCTCGTCGATGCTGTAGAAGGGATTCTCCTTGTAGATGATGGTGTACAGCAGGATCCCGAGAGCCCACACGTCTTGTTCCTTGCCGCCATACCGGTCGCCGGCCAGCACCTCGGGAGCAGCGTAGTCTGTGTACGTAGTTGGTTAGCACAAGTTAAAAGGAGCCATTACAGTGACGCACGAGGAAACTGGGGAAACCGGGGACAGACCGATTGTTCCGACAAACACGTCAAAGGGCCCGCTCTTGATGTAGGCGGCACTGCCAAAGTCAATGAGCTTGATGTTGCCTTCGCCGTCCAAAATGACATTCTCGTCCTTGATGTCGCGGTGGACCACCATTGCCTTGGTGTGCAGGTGGTGGATCGCCTGTGCCACCTGTACAAAGATGCTGCGGCACTCGGCCTCGTCCATGTTGGTGCGCAGTTCAATGTAGTCAAACAGGTCCATGCCTGGCATGCCGTGCGGCTTCATCTCAATGTAGTAGTTGACGTCGTCCTCGAAAAAGTCCTCCATCTCGACAATATTGGGGTGTCGCAGACCGTCGCGACGCAGGTAGTCCAGGACGTGAATCTCCAGGGGGACCGTGCCCAGGCGGCGGTCGCGCGTCCACGTGTCGACCAGAATCCGCTTCTTGGTCACGTACTTGATGACGACGCGGCGGCCGGTGGCCTTTTCCTTGGCCAGCTTCACCTGGCCGTACGCGCCCTGGCCCATGTCCTCGAGGATGACGAAATCATCAATCGTCTTCTTGTGAGATCCGACGGCCGTCGTCACCTTGGAGACAGTGGCTGGCACGTTCTCGGGCTTTTGCGGGACTACCGCAACCGTGCTGTTTGGCGATGGCGTCGCCGCCGTTGTCGTCACCATTACATTCGCCTTTCCTGGAGACGCCGGCGGCTGTGTGGGGCCGGCCTTGGCCAGCACAGCGAGGTCGGGTGTCGTGGAGCTGGGCGTTGCAGTTGTGATTGTCACGGCGGGCGTAACAATCGAGGGCGTGGCAGCGGCTGTTTTGGCCGAGGTCATAGGGGGGAGCGAAGCCGGTGATGCGGACCGCAGATGCGCATCAGCTGTGGTTGGCTGAGAGGTGGGTGCGGGCGACGGGGCCACGGAAGCAGGCCGGGACAGGCTGCTCGAGATCCGGCTTGCCGTGCTCAGCGCAGCCTCCTTGAGCTGCCGCGTCAGAGACTGCGCAATGGTCGTTTTCTCGGCCCGCAGGTCCAGCTGGTCGTCGGACGGAATCTCCGGCGCCTCAAAGGGCGAGTGGATGGGTGTTTGGCCCGGAGACGGCTGGTGCAGGGGCGTTGCCGCGCCCGACAGGAGCGGGGAGGCAACGCCGCCTAGGCTGTTGCGCGTCGAGGCCGCATGCAAGTGCCGCGAGTAGGTGATCCATAGCGCATACACCATCTCCGACTTGGGCGCGCTGGGCGGGGGCGAAAGGCTGTCGCTAAACACAGACGACGTGGACTCGGACTCGTCCTCCTCATTGGCTTCGATGACGGTCTCCTCGTGGATCTTGGACTGCGTCTCGCTCTTAACAACACGCATCTGCACATCAATCTTGAGTTCGGAGCCGTCACGGTGGCGACCAGGAAGACCGTCGGGGCGCAAAAACGCAGTAGCGGCATCCGGGCGGCCCTCGCGCAGGGCCAAAAAGGCTGCGGCGCGGCGGAAGCTGTGCTCGGGAACAACGATGCCGTCGACCATATGGACGTTGTCGACCTCGATGAGGATCTGGAGTATCTTGTCAAACTCGGGCAAGAGCTGGTTGATGGAGAGACCATTGGGCTTCTCGTAGCCAAAGAGGGCGCCGCAGAAGACCGAGTTGGAGCTCTTGATGGTGAGGGTCTGTGTCGACACGACAATGATGCCGGCAATGTGCGGGAAGCTGGAGACGCGCAAGGCGGCCTCACCGCGAATCTGGTCGACGGTGGTGGGGATGCAAACGCGATCGCAGTTGCGGCACGTATAAAACTTGCGGCGCGTGAGCTCGGCAAAGTCGACAGAGCCGGTGACACCGTCGATGCCTTGGCGGGCAATCCGCGGGATCAGCTTGCTAATGTCTGTGCCGGCCTGCAGGTCCTCGTCGCCCCAGATGGGCCCCGTGGCGCCGGAGATGGACGAGACAAATCCGTCCTCGTCAACGGCCACGGTAGCTATGTCTTCGTGGATCTCTTCCAGAACCCAGATCAGGCCCACGCGCTTCTCCTTCACCCACAGACTGGCCGAGCCCGTCGCACCATTACGTTTCTGGATGGGCACGACATCGCCGCACAGAAGCACGCCGCGCGACCGGTTGTTGTTGTGGTGGCCACTCACGCTTCCTGCCTTCGGCGACCGCGTGTTGATGGTGCTGGCACGGCGTGCCATCTGCTGTGGTGACGTGACTTGTCTGGCACCGTTGCCATTCTGGGGTGTCTGTGAGCGCGAGTTCGGCTTGCTCAGTAGCTTCGCCGTGATGCCACCGCCACGCGCACCCAGTAGGCTGGATGTGTTGACAGCGGCCTTGTTGGGCACGGGTTGGGCAATGTCGCCTATGGAGGATGAGCGTTGGGTTTGGACAGTAGCGGTGTTCTCGTCGTCGCCGTTATCGTCGTCTGCACCGTCGACGTGCTGTAGCTTCTTCTCCAGCCAGGCGCGACGTTCTTGCTGGACGACCTCGAGAATGCCCATCTTGCGGACTTCAGCCTTGGTCACGCCAAAGACGAGACAGGCCAGATCGTTGGCGGCAATGATGGTGTATGGTGGCTTGGCCTCGGTCGTGAAGATGGCCTGTGCCGCGGGCACCCAGCGTGTGGGGTGACCGTGTGCACGTTCGCCGAAATTTGCGGTGGCACTCATGGGCGATGCGAATGACTGTGCGGTGGCGGACAGAGGCGGTGCTGTTGTGGTGTCGGACTGTGCATCGGCGGAGAGGGACAATGATCGAGGGCTGATGCCGCCTGTGCCTGCTATGGGTGGCGCGACATAGGGTGTGGCGAGGGTGTCGAGGAGTCGTTGTTGTACGGCGACGGGCGTCAAATCGGTAAGAGTTCGCCGCAGGAGGAGGCTAGGTCGACGCGAGGTAGGCGGAGATGTCTTTTGTGTGGTGCCGCTCTCGTTGGTCGGTGTTCTTGACGACTCGGCCGAGTCCGGTGGCCCAGTAGCGGCTTCTGTGCGGTTGTTGTTTCTGTCGTCCTTGGAGACGGAAGAAATTGCCAGCGACGGGCGCTCATCGCTGAGCTGGTGCATGGAGTTGTCTCGCGGTTGGGTCGCGGGCACCTTGGCCATGACCAGTGGTGAGCTGGCCGCTTCGGAGACTGCGACAGATGGCGGCTCACCAATCAGCTCGGGGCTGGCCGTCCTTGGGATAAAGTTGGCCTCAAAGACGTTTTCGCCAGACATGTCGGGTGGGCCGGTCAGGGGCCCGGTGGGAAAGGCCTGGTCGGTGCTGGAGAGGTTGTTGGCACCGACGAGCTGGGCGCGCGCTAATAGGTCGAGCATGGTTTGTGTCTCGACGTCGCCCGTGGCGCGGGCCTGGGCGCTCGCAAGGCCCGCATTGGACGAGCCGGCGGCATAGCCCATGCGGTCCTTCATGAACTCGATGGAGCGCTTGAAGACGGACTGGTGGTTGTGCAGCATTTCGTTGGATTGGTGGGAGGCGAAAGAGAAGGAGTGCAGGGACTCGGACGGAAACCGGCTCAAGTCTTCGCTGAAGGCGGGCGCGACAGCGTCGGACGCAGTCGAAAAAGAGTTTGCATGTTGCAGCATGGCGGTCATGGAGGCGGAGCGAGGGAGGGCGAAGGAGGTGCTGCGTGAAGACGGGTTGGAGGGGTCGGCGGGGAGTGTCGGGGCGCGTACGGGTGGCGCGTGTTGGCGGATGCGGCGCAGGCCCGAGAGGCCGAGGCCGTGGTCGTGGTCTGTCATAATGGGAGAGCTGTGTTCGGACGAGGCGTTAGCAAGGTGGTTGATACAACAATAAGAATCCAAATAGGCAGAATCCAACTCCGACTCTGACTCTGAGCCTGGCTCTAGTTCCGAGTCAAAGCCTACGTCGTCTCGGCAGACACGGTCCTGTACAAAGGGAAGGACATCGCAGAGGCATGAGTCTGTGCATGCACCGACGACATCCTTCCACTCGTCCGGCGTCTTGACGGACGTGTTGGACGTGTTGGACGTGTCGGATGTGTCGGACGTGTAGAACATGTCGGACATGTCGAATGGTGCCGTCATGGCAGTCAAGGCAAACATATCAATCTCATACGGGGAGGCAGCAACGGGCAAGGGGACCAACCGGGTGGCGGCATCGTACTCCGCGGCAGAGGCGCCGGCGTCAAAGGAGAATCGTATGCGGGCTTTGTGATCCGGAACATCGGGCGAGGTGACGGTGAGGTTGCCAGTGCTCCTGTTCTTGGGAATGTGCAGGGGTAGCGCGAGCTGGTTGCTGCTGTTGGTGCGGGTCTGCCGGAGCACCGGGCTGTCGGTGCTGGTGTCGTGTTCTGCCTCATCGTCGTTGTGTGCGGTTGCGCCTGGAGCAGGAGACATACTGGTTAGCAATGGAGCTGCAAGGGAAAACTGGAGGCAATGTCCCGGACGCGTCGCCGGAGATGCCGCTGATTCCGGCGGGCGGGACGCTGGTTTCGACGCTGGGTTTGCAGGTGACGCACCAGTCTCCGTTTTTGTGCCGTAGATATGGAGCATAATTGGAAAGTGGCCCCTCGTCGAGCCGGACGTCGTGCGGCACAGAGCTGGTGTGAGGGGGGGGGGAGACGAGCTCTCTCTGCACGAAGCCCGTCAAAGGGAGCGATGCAACGAGGTTGAGATGTTCGCAGAGCGTGGGATTGTTTGAGAAGGTACGGGCGGAGTGCCGGGTTGCTGGAGCGGAAAGAGCGACTGTCGCACAGAGGAAGCGACGTAGTTAGAAAAAGGAAAGAGCTGAGAGGTCGACTCGATCGTAGAGCAGTTTGGACGAGACCGAAGTGCTGGAGTCGAGAGCTGTAGAAGACGGCTGTCCGTGGGTGAGACGAGAACAAGCCAAGATGGAAGCGACGAGCCAAGAGAAAATGCAGAACCTAAAAAATAAAAAAACTATAGGTAGATGTGCATCCTTCGTTAGAAATTCGCAGTCAAAAATGCAAAATGTTAGTAACCTAATAGTTGTCAGGCTGTGCCTGACTCAAGAGACAACCTGCGAGAAGTAAAGTTCGAGCAAAATGACGATGACGGACGAACAGGCAGCGAGGGATGAGAAGGGACCCAGGACTGGTGGTGGTGGTGGTGGTATGTGGAGGCTCGCCCCGAAAAATGTGCTTGTTTTGTTGGTGTGTTTTTTGCCCTTTTTATTAGGACGCTACGGACTGGGCGGACTGGGGCGCGGGCACTGTCTTTTGGTGGGGTGAATACGTCGTAAAGGTGGCCTTGGAGCCTTTTAGCGTGCGATTGTTTCGCGGTGCGTGCGCCTGTTGGTGACCCCCAGACGTGTCAGGCGTGGCGGAAGTGCCTGCCCACTGTGACGAAATGTACGTAAGAAAAAGCGGGACGCGACGCGGGAGAGTCATGTGAAAGCAGTGACAGGTGGTCAAACTCCGGTGCTCGGATTGGTGCAGAGCGGCCTGCCAGGTGTCAGAACACATGGTGTTTCATCCAATGCGGAGGAGACAGAGAGGCGCAAAATGCATCCCCACGATAATACAAAAGCGAGGACGGCAAGCAAATGTCGCCAGAGCACGAAGAAGAGACCTGGATTTACGGCAAAAGCTTTGGCTTCAAGTTTTGCTACACCAAGGGCCTACGACGTAATACGGTCTTGTTCCCTGTCCTGTTCGGACCATGTAGTTCCTGCGTCAGTAGAGCTGAGTTGTCCTCGACAAAAACCGCGCATTTGTTGGGCAACTATTAGGATTGCGAGGTTTGTTTTGCTGACAATATCCGGCATAATTGCAGCGAGTGACTGACTACGAGAAACGAAAGAGGAAGGGAGGCATGACGTGACTCGTGGTGAGAAGTGGTAAGTGCCATTGGTGCGGCTCTTGCCTTGTTCCAACGGCCTGACCGAGAAGCTGTACGGCGAGTAGTAATTCTTACGATGTGTGATATTGACAAGGCTTTGAATAGGCCTAGGTGAAAGGGTCGGCATCAGCTTTCGTTGTTAGTTTTGCGCCTGTCTGTTTACCCGTTTGTTGTATTACTCGGCGCTTGGATTAGTGTGCGGCGCAGCTAATGACCGACTGGAGGAACTGCGACGTCAACGTAAGTCTTACGAAGGAGGAAGGCAAGAAACGCACACCGCGCGAAGCTGGCTTATTCTTTGATTTGTACCACGCATTTGCAGTACGGGAACCGGCATGAAACATGTGGCAGTGGGGGGACATGCCGACAGGACAGTGGTGGAGTGCGTACTCTTTCTTCAGGGATCCGCGAGGCTGCAAAACAGACAGCGAAACGACGTATTCGATGATAGTGAACGTCAGCATCAACATTTGAGAACGGAGCAAGTGACAAAGGGGCCAAAAGAGAGAAGCAGAAGGGTTCGTTTTGAATCGGTAGCACCAAGCATAACAGCGTGCCACGCGCGCCTTGTAATGGAACTAGTCGAACGTTTTTTCAACATTGGCGATCAGTGAGAACAAAGGACAAGGCGCGGTCGAATCACCAGCGCTTCAAATAATGTCATTTCTGTCAGCTTAAGAAAGGAAAAAAAGCCACGAGGCGCCGTCACTTCCGAAGGGGGGCTATGTAGAACAACGAAATATTGGAAAAGATATGCACAATCGACATGCTTAAGTCAAAATGAAGACCAAAATGGGCATCGATGAGGTATACATCCACAAGGCTGAAGGCTGACGATACCATGCACGACGTAATTATTATGTGATCTTGGCTTTTCCTTACTTACCTGCATATCTTCGATCAATGCAAGTAGGCGTAGGAAGAGGCTTATTGTGTTCAGATGCAACGGACAGCCCGTGACAGCCGTGCAATTCGGGAAGAGATCAAGAAATAATTCGACCAGGAGAAAGTAGTTCTGCAGTTCGCCGTAGTCATTGGAGGTGGCTGCAGATAAACAGGATTAAGTGAGACATGAGGTGGGAAACGAAATATGAATGTACTATTCGTCTTGCACAATATGGTACACTGCTACAATATCGATATGTTCCCAGTCCGGTCGATCGTGTCTCGATAGTCGCACACTATATCACATAGTAATTACATAGTCACACAAAACCGATACGAAGTGCATAAAGTAGCCGCCATGGCACAGAGAAGGGCGATTCCAGCCGCCTTCACATTGATCGAGAAAATAAAGGTAACATAACTGAAGAAGAAATCGCTTAAGTCGTGCTTGGGGCTTCTGATAACGGGCCACATTTTCGCAGCTGCCAGCACCTTCCAAACTACTTGTCCTATTTGTCTTTTCGTCCTTATCGTCACCTGTCATACTTGGACTGTTTCCTCCTCGTATTCCTAGAGTTGAGAGTTTTCGCTACTTAACGGGCACCCCGGTCCGGTTCCCCCCTCCCAAAAGTGCGGTCTTTTCTCGGTGCTGATCTTGTCTCCCGCAGCGGAGCCGTTTCCACTCCGCAAAAAGACAGACTAATAGGTTAGTCTAGAACGTGAGACTGGGAGACTGGGTTGTTTTCAGGGTTGACCCGTTTTCAGGGTCTTTTCCTGCTATAGCGGGGTTTTCTTTCCTAAGAACGCCGATAACAAATTCACGCACTACAGAACACACGCTATTCATCTAATTATTCTCTTCTATCACATTTCCGGTCGTCTTTTTTGGACAGACGAACTGTCTCGCCTGTCACGGCACGCGACGCAACTTGCATGAACATGTAGGGCAAGTGACCAAAGGCGCGATAAGGGAATCTGCGAGATACGACAGACAGACAAAACCACGTGAAAGAGAGGGACCCCCTGTAATGCCCAACTGCAACTTGTTGGTTATGATTTGTTTGTCGACTTTCCTTAAGCCTAGCCCGGCCTAGGCCTTCTGCAGGTGTGCGTGTGCCCCTTTGTGTCTGCATCCGGGAACATGCAGCACCTGAGCCTGTCGTTTCCCGTCTCTTGCGTCCCTACATCTCTTTCCGTCGCGTGCTCCATCTGCCCATCCATCATCCGCCACTCTTTTTCACATTCTCTCCCACTCTTCTGTCTTCATCACGAGCCATGAAGCAGATCAATGAACAGCACAAGAAAGACATTCAGATCCTTGTAGCTCCTTGCTCCCGTTCCCAACACACCCTACCATTCTCACTGACGGTCCCGTGTTAGAGTTTCCCTTAAAGTTCTTTTCTTCTAGTGCTCCACGTCGTCGCCATCGCCGTACGCTGGACCACCACTATCGATAAAACCCCTCGAGTTGCCCCTCCAGCGCTACATGGCGTCCCTCATAGTCGCACCGCGTGGCGTTCTTAGCGCGGCCCCATACTTGGGCTGTTCTACGTCGTAAACCTGTCCTGTAGCGCACCTGCCCCACCAAACCACGCACCAAAACACACCGCTTTCTGTTTCCGGCGGCTGGTCCCCCGTCTTTGCTCTTGTTACCCCCCCAATGCGCCTGAACATCTCTAACAAAAACCACTTAAGACCCCTGTCCAATAGCGCCGATAGACCGCGATTGTGGACGATAAGATGCGGGGGGCAGCGCTCTGTAGTGGAGCATTGTCGGCTGGTTCTAGGCGAGTTGCAACCCTGGTCCTTGGTCTGGCCTCGTCTTCTGGCTCATCGCTTGTCCCGGATGCTTCGTCTTTGCGTTCCTTTTAAAAGAAATATGGTAGTCTTGGGATACGGTCCACTGTGGATTGTCTTGTGGTTTCTGGAGCCGAGAATGCCTGCAGTAGCGACCGTTCAGACATGCAAGGCCACGCACTTGCACCTCTACTGCTCCCCCTAGTCTATGATGCTTTATCGGCCGTATTGAGAAGGTGCCCTTGCGCACGCCACGCCCAGTCTCTCGTGCTTGCCCTACTGCGACTCTGTTGTCGCTATCTCTTGCTTGCTAGACTAGGTCCTTCGTACTTGCTTCATTCTCTTTTATTTCGTGCCTTCCCATTTACTTTCCTCATATTGTTTTGGGTTCCTTTTATTTCTTCCTCTCCTTCCCGTCTCCTGTTTCCCGGTTTGTTGGGCATCTTATCTTTGACCTCAATCTATTGCTACCTTGTTTTCCTGTTTTCGTCGTTGACAAGAACCTGGCCACCTCGCTTCTCTCCCCAAACCCGACCAGGATTCGACTCGCTTGTATTGACCCCTCTCTATTCATCTCGCAATCCTCCGTCTTTCCCTTGCTTGAGCTCTACCCAGCTCTTTCTTCTTCTCGCACTTTAATTCTACCGTCTCACAAGCAACGAACTCGAATCTTTGACGACGCTCTACGGTCTATTTTTTGCCAATCCCTTGCTGGGCGATGAACAGCGATTTCGTCCCGTTATCGCCTTGACCTGCATACGCGCTTTCACTATCGTTAATCGCGATTTATCATTCGGATTGCGCAAGTCACTTGAACATCCCGCGACGATCTTGTTGACGAGCTTCGAAAGCATCGACGACTTTGCCGAAGACCTCAGTCGTGGTCAAACTCCTATCGCATTTTCACCGCCATGGGGGCGTAGCACAGTTCGGCTACTTGCTCGCTACGGCCGGTCCTTTCTGGCAACCACTCCACCATCCCAAACGACTCTCAGGACCATTTATAAAGCTTCTATCGCTCCAACAAGACCGTCATCCAAGAAACCCACCACCATCACTCTTAGCCCACCTACACCACCGTCATCCAACCATTCACAACACACGCACAAGCCTCATTGAACCCCGCTGGACTGGCCACCACATAGCACAACGCCACCCGCTGGAGCAGGTCCCAGATCCTTTGGCCATACAGAAACAGCCGATTCTGACCAAGGAGAAAAGAGGAAAGACAACAAAGGGACAAACCGTGGAGTGGCTTTTAAAAATAAACCGCCCAACTCGCGTCGCCCGGTGTATTTGTGTTGGTGGACTCGCTACCTTTCGGTATTGAGTAAGTGTGTTCAAGGCTTTCTTAGAGCCTCTGCCGTCTCTATCGCTCATCTGCGCCTTCCATTTGTCGTCATCTCCTTCCATCCAGTATCTGTCTTTTAGTGCTTCCACTTTTGTTTTTGCTTTCTTCGTCTACTTGCCTGTCTCCCGTCATCCTCGTACTCTACATACGCCATTCGTCACCATGGCCGATGTTACCCCCCCGACCGCTATCGGCCTCGTTGCTGATGGCGACCTCAACCCGGATTTCCAGCAGCCCGAAACGATCATTGAGGAGCAACATCACAACCACTCGCAGCCAACCGCCGCACCCATGGAAGATCTTCCACCGAAAAGCCGGAATCGACGGCGGCTGTTCCGTGGGCTCTCTCGCATGTCGTCGTCTTCCAGCCTCGCACAGACTGGCCGCGCTCGCTCAGCCAGTGCACCGTACGCATCTACCGGTGCAAGCCTTTCGTGCATCGCACTATCATCCACATCATCTCCGTTTGCGCCATCATCCAGTGTCAACAACTCTACTCTCGCCTTCCCTCCACTTTCCTCAACTACTACGGTCGGCTCTAATAATGGCGCTCTTTCGTCGACGCCCTCGCCTCCCTCTACAGCGACAATGCCCTTCCCTCCGTTTCCACATTCGCAGAGCAGCAGTGCTGTTCGTAAGGTGGATCTCAGTCTCGGGAGCACCTACGGCACCACTGGCACGGTCCCTGTACCCCACGACATGGTCAGGGCAGCATCGTTGCCCTTGTTTTCCCCTCGACCTAAGAAAACTCTATATCAGCTGTGGAATAACCTACCGCGCGAAATCAAGTTGCACATTCTCCAACTTTTGCGGCCAAAGGAAATCATCCGTATTTCTCGGGTGAACAAACAGTTCAACAAACTCTGCTACGACGGACAGCTGTGGACCACGTTCGACGCCTCCGAATTCTACCAGGACATTCCGGTGGAGTGTCTTTCCAAGATCATCACGGCGGCTGGGCCGTTTGTGAAAGACCTGAACCTGCGCGGCTGCGTCCAGATCGATAAGTTCCAGGATGCCCTCCTCATGGCCAGCGCGTGCGCCAATCTTGTCAATGCCACCCTCGAAGGCTGTCTCATCGACTTTAAGAACCTGGACAACCTCTTGAAGAGAAACGACCGGCTGGCCCATATCAATCTCACTGGCCTATCGAGTGTCAGGAACGACACCTGCACGACTCTCGCCCAATACTGCAACCAGATCGAGGTGCTCAATTTGTCGTGGTGCAAGCACCTTCGCGCACCTGGAATCCAGACCGTCCTCAAAGGCTGCCCGAAACTACGGGACCTTCGCGTTGGTGAGATCCTAGGGTTTGACCAGATTAGCGTTGCCAAGACCTTTTTCGAGACCAACCGTCTTGAGCGCCTGGTCATGAGCGGATGCACGGATCTTACGGACGAGGCGCTGGGTGTCATGTTGCATGGCGTCGACCCCGAGATCGACCTGCTGACCGACCGCCCCATTGTGCCCCCGCGCCGCCTGCGCCATATCGACCTCAGCCGTTGTCAGAGACTGACAGACCGTGGCGTTGCTGCTCTGGGCCATTGCGTTCCGGATCTGGAAGGCCTTTCGCTCGGCGCCTGCAGTGCGCTCACCGATGCGGCTCTGCAGCCGATTTTCGAATCAACGACCAAGCTGGCCTACCTCGACCTTGAGGATCTCGTCGAGCTGACCAACCCTCTCTTTTCCACGTATCTCGCCAAGTCCAAGTGCGTCGAGACTTTGACGCATATGTCCATTAGCTACTGCGAAGACATTGGCGATGCGGGCATGATCCCCGTGCTCCGCGCCTGCACAAAGCTCCGCAGCGTCGAGATGGACAACACGCGCATCTCGGACTTGACACTAGCCGAGGCTGCGGGTATGGTGCGCGTCCGTGCCGTCCGCACTCGTGTCAAAAAGCACCGTCCCAGCATTGGACTTAGCTTGACTGTATATGACTGCCCCAACGTCACCCGCACGGGTGTGCGGGAGATTTTGTCGCGCAATGCCGAGGTTCTCTCGCCGCACAAAGCAGCGCAGAACGGCGTCACCATCACCAGCACACCATCAGAAACGGTCGGCGTACCCGTGTACACCTTCCCCACCGAGATCATTGCCCTCAAGTGCTTCTATGGCTGGCAGATGACCGTGGACGAACACAACAAGCGCGTTCTCAAGGGCGACTTTGCCGCGGCCCACCGCTTGGAGCGCAAGTGGTCTGACTTTATCCAGGCCAACGAAGAGGCCGGCGTCGGTGGACGCGGCAGTCGCCGCCGCCGCCGTCGCGCACGTGAAGCCCAGCAGGCTCACGTTGACGAAGAAACTGCTGGCGGCGGCGACGTAGAGGCCGGCACAGGGGCAGCGGGAATGGGCATCGGACGCCGCCGCGCTCGGACGACTGCATGCGCCATCATGTAACGCCGTCGTGTATGAAAGCCTCGGCGATGTTTCTAATATATTTACTGGCCACTCCCATGGTTTCAATTTTGTTCGTATTCATACATTACATGGTTATGGGGTTCTACATTATGGGAATCATAGACAGGGATGGTCTTGGCGTCTTCATGTTTCATTTACTTTGAGCAGGAATCATGCTATAGGAGTAACGGGGTGTGGGTTTGCATTTCCTTTGAATCTAGGTTGTTTTTCATCATTCGCTAGTAGCTTCTGGATACACGAATAGATGCTGCATTTTGTCCAAATTTTTTTTTTTCGTGACCATTTTGGATCTCAACTATGTCATTCATAGTATAACATTAAATATGGCATCAAGATTTCTTGGTTCTATGTTCTATGACTTGCCGACATGATATGCGAAATATGGTCTAAAGTTGAGGGACTATATGGAAGGCAAAAAAAAATAAAAAAAAAAATCGTCTAACATGTGTCTCACAAGTCTCCCGGTGTCGTCAACTTGACGTTGCCAGGAAACCCAATAATCTCTCCAGACCCTGCACCACTGACCTCGGTATCACCGCCACCCTCGACATCACTCTCTTCAAACTCTTCCAGGTCCGACGCGTTGCCCGTTCGGTAGTGGTACGCGTCTCGGCCGTACTCGTCGTCGGACGACACCTCATCCTCCGGGTAGTCATGCGTATAGTAGTTCTCGGCGTTCTCGTCCTCGTCGTCTTCGCCGTCCTCTTCACTGTCCTCTTCGACGCCGTAAAAGAACTCGAGGTCGGGCTCGTTGTCGAACACGAGCAGGCCCACTGTACCGGGCACTGCCGCCCCATTGGCGACAGCCTGCCGGGTGGCTTCGTGGCGGGGGATGCGCACGTACGTTTCCGTGACGTAGTCCTCCTCGTCTGTCTCGCTGGCGTCATTGTCGTCGCTGCCACCTTCGTCCGAGTCTTCGACATCAAGAGTATCGTCGCTCATGTCGTCTGGGCGGCAGGCGGCGCCCTCCCGCTCGGCGAACCGCTGCTCCGGTGGTTTGGGCTTGTACTTGGCATACGCCGCCCGCTGGCGCTCGTTGGCCAGCCGGGACATGTCGCCCGTTTTGCGCTCAGCCTCGCGCTGTTCCTGGGCCACGGCGGCAGCGCTTTGGCTCTGCTGGGCGGCCAGATTGCGGCCAATAAGCTCGAGCGTATAGTCGTTCATTTCGCGTGTGAGCTGGTCCATGTCGGTGTCCCACTGGCGGTGGCGCAACGAAGGTGGGAGTGCGGGCGTGCCCGATTTACTTGACGTGGCCGTGGACACATTGCCAGTCTCTGCCAGATCCCCCGACGCAGGTGTCGCGGCGCCACTCGTGGATGCGCCACTGCCGCCCGCCGCCCGCCGACCTGGCCGTTTCGGCAGTGGCGCCATGGGCTTGGGTTTGTCGACTGAAGAAAGAGCTGCCCGACCTCCACCGCCATCGCGTCCACTCGCACCAGTCTTCGCCTCCCGACTCCGTCGCAGCTGCTGCCTCCGCTGCCGCCTGCTTCGCTCGACAAAGACTGCCGCCGGACCCGCATCACCACCACCGGCACTGCTGTACCGCGACCGCTTGCGCACACCTGCCATAGCAGACACGCCGAGCACCGCAGCTGCATTCGAGTGGGCCACGAGTAGAGAATCTCGTGACAGGTGGAAGCGACGCGGCTCGACGGCAACTGTCGAGTTGGCGGCAGCCGGTGGTGTTGTTGCCGCTGGTGCCGTGGCGGCGGCCACCTCCTTCTCGTCCTCCTTGCCTGCCGCTCCTTTCTTCTTCTTCTCATCGCCTTTCTTGGAAGACTGGATCGTCGGGGGCCGTATGGGCGGCTGGCCAGACGCTTCGGCCTCGCGTTCCGCGGCGCGCTTCGCAGCCTGGGCGGCGGCGACGGCTTGGGGGTCGTGCCGGCGGTAGAAGAACGCATCGCTGCGGTGGCGCTTGTTGGTCGCGTGTTCGATGCCTGCTACTTGTTAGGTGCTGTCCGGGACACAGGGAACCATGGATAACCATGGATTAAAGGACCTACGCAAAAACGACGGCACGGGGCCTTCTTCGGTGCGTTTTCGCTTGACCTGGATGACTTGCGGCGGAAGAGACATGGTGGCAGATGTGCAGTGGATGTTGAGTGGAGGAGACGAAGAAGCGAAAACGGCAGTGTAACTGTTGTCAACGCTGCCGAGATCCGAGACGTGAAACAACTCAGGTGCAGCCTCGTAAGAATCCCCGTGAGGATAGTTGAGGTATAATGTGTTGCGCAGACGAAGCTTGGGCGCAATAGGCGCAAATGTGGACTTTGATAGTGTGCTGGTTGGTGACGACAAGCTGACAGTCTCCCTTCAAAATTTTGCCATGGCGACCAGCAACACGAAAGTAGACCCACATTACTGATAATGACTTAGCTAGCATAGGCCAACTGACAGCCTTGTACGACATACATCGTACAACTTGCTATTTTGCCATCAGTTTTTATTTCCCTTCACTCAGTAATTGTATTACTAATTTCATTAAAGTTGCTACGTCGCAGAGATTCCGTCGTTTACACAGCAATGTTTCTGTAGACATGCTATTAAGAAATGCTCCAGCATTCAGCGCACGATCGTGCTCGTCCGGCCTTCAACATTAACCTCCGACCCAGGCAATGAAACAAACATACCAAAAAAAAGACGCAGCTCCTGGCATGTCCCAGTGCCCGCCCGCTCATTCTGCCCGCCGTGACCGAAATATGCTCGCGAGGAACCTGCCAAGCCAGTCAACAAAGACCAACTTAATGAATGAGGCGAACCAGTTGGAGTTGCCCTTAACTTCGACGCCCTTCGCGTGATGCGATACCGGTGTGCCACTCTGAGCCTTATTAGTGGCAGCAACTTCTCGGGTGCTGCTTTGAGCCCCTGCAGCCGGTTGCGATGGCCCTTCACTATCATCGCTGTCAGGGAAGTCTCCAGGACAATCGTCTATGCTAATGGGTGCATTTCTCACGTTCAAGGGGCTAGGCGCGTCGCTTTCCTGGGCTTCGTGGACGACAATGGCCGGATTTGCAAGCTGGGCAACCTTGGTTTTGGGTGAGATGGCTTCCGAGGTGAGCAAGTCGGCCTCGGGATTTGGCACGTCAGATTTTGTGGCTGCCGTTGGTGACAGTAGGTCCGACTGGACCGGATCCGGGAGAAGGGTATGCTCTTGATCATCGGTGCCCGTCTCCTCCATTATGCACTGCAGCGAAGGTGAAGTCGCCGGAGACGGGTCTAAAACGAGGCTATCCCGGCTCGTGTTGCGCTTGTGAGACTCTGGCCGGCGGCTGCCCACGGGACGATTTGGAGTCGTTGTCGGCGAGATAGAGAAGCTATCACCAGCCATATCAATGGATCCCACCGAACTCTTTCTTCCTGGAGTCACGACAGGCGAGACAGGATACCCCTCGAACATAGTCGGGTCCTCATCCAAGCCGGTTTCGAGGGTTCGAACGCGACTGAAAATGTCTTCGCGGTTTGACGGGAACCTCTCGAGCGTTGGGTCCTCGGGGTCAAAGTTCTTGTCGTGGGCCGAGAAAGCGGGTGACGTGGGACTGTACTCGCTCTCCATCGCCACGGCCGCAGGCAACTCGTAGCTGCCGGCGTACTCGTATGCAAACACTGGCGCGGCATCGAGGCCATCATCTTCTTCGCCCGGCCGCTCGTGCGGGAACTCGGGGCCGATATCCACGTCGAGGTACTGTTTGTGGTGGGCAGTCAGCATCTGTTCAGGTCTTGTGACCATTCTTGCTTGGTGTTCTCCTACATCAACAGATGAATCGGGCACCTCATGTTCGGCCGCCTCTGACTCGGGTGTCCGCGCATCAATCTGCGCCGCTGTATCCGCAACCTCCATGGTCGTCTTCACAAAACTCGGTGTGCTGGCGTCAGAGCGAGGAATGCCACCAGGTACCGGAATCTGTAAATTGGACAGGCCAGCAGCGGTCGTCGGAAGAATGGGCGAGTCCGGAGGAGGGGTCGGTGGCTTCTGCACACCGGGATTGGACTTGGTACTGAATGTAGCAAAGTGCAATCGTTAACAATTGTACAAAACTGACTTTCAGCCAGCGTGAATTCCGCTCGTAAATACCTCTCATGGGCTTTCACCTTCAGCACGTTGTTGCGGTTGCCCATATCGTCGGTGACGGTGGGAATGCTCTCGTCGAGCACCCACCAGTCGCCCGAGCCGACGCGAAACTTGTACTGCACCTCTGTGCCTGACTTTGCACGGATGGACTTTGTAAAGATGTGCTCGCCGTCCGCTGCAGTCTTGTGTTCCATCTCCACTGGTGTCCATGGCGGCTTCGAAAAGGATCCGGCCAGCCACAGCGGGGGGTGTATATCTTTCGACCTGTAGGTGATCTCAACTGCTACACCGTCTTTGGCCATGGTGAATACCTGTGCGCGAGAACGCTCGCACCTCGTCGAGTTGACGTTGCCTGCAGATCGATGCAAGCTGCGATGAATGCTGAAATGTCGGGAAGCAAGGGATAAGCCGAGGCGTTGGGCGCACTGCGGAGAAGGTAGTATAGAATAAAATAAGGCAATAGGAGACTGGAGGAAGCCGGGCCGTTGGGCTGAGACAAGAAGTAGGGGGATAGAAAATGCCAACCGTCGCAGCTGAGTGCAACAGAGTGAAGGTGATTGAAAGAGAAGCGAAGATAAGTCGGAATAATTCAGAGGAGAATCGTTTTATTGGAAGCCGCATGGAAAGAGGCAAGTGCAAGTAAAAGCAAGAACAATGAGCACCTTCCTGCTTCTTAGCTGTTGGCTGGTGGTGTGAGGTCGTCTTGGCTCACTGGACGGCGTCTTCCGCAAATAGGCCGTAGCCCTGTATCTCTACATTCGCATTGCGTCGGCCGTAGTTTCCCTTTGTTTTTACATTGTATGCCAGGGTTTATGGCCCTTTTACTTTGGCTATTTCCCTTTGATGATAATTGCCATCATGCGGAGCAAGAGCAACGAAAAAGCGGGCTGCACCTTCCCCAGGATGTGTACATGGCATTAAACCCGTAAGCTGCAGGTGACGGACGTTGCGTCCAGCGTGACAGGCCTATTGTCAACGTCGGGCAAGGGTTTTCAAAGGGACTCGTTCCCTGAATCTCCAGGATAGTACGACGGCATGCTAAAATGACAAGAGACAGAAAGAGATCAAAGAATCGAAGACCCATGTTGGTCCTTTGTTCGCTCTTTGATGTTGTCGGTGGCTCCCTCGCTCTTTCCCCGCTTTGGTTCTGGACTTCATCTAACACGCAGTTTCGTACCCCAACGCACCTGCCACGAGCGGCTGCTGTGCAGCCTACGTCACTGACCTTTTTATCGCAGAGAATTCAGGCTCCACCATGCACTATCGCCTTATCGACTAGCACTAAGGCCCGAGTCGTCCTTTGTGTCTCCACAGCGATTGTTCAAAGGAGTCACGTGTGCAGGCGTCAAATGGCTGCCATGTGCGTGTTTGTACGCGGCGCCACTTTAAAATCTTTCAAATCGATTTCTAGGGACACAACCACCAACAACAAAGTCCGGCGCAGTAGGCACAACAAGGCACAACAGGCACGAAAAATCTGCCATTGCCTGCCCACAACACACATAGAACGGCCGATACAATGTTACGAGCTGCCTTGGGACTGGTATGCCCCGTCTGCCGGACGGCGGGTGGTCCATCAAGCCAATGGCGACTCTCACAAGTCCGGCCATGGCAGAAACAGACGGTTCAGTTGCCGCAGATGCAGCTGCAGAAACGGTGCTTGGCTGCACAACGGCGGAAAACACCGTCACGTATGGTACTATCCGATAGAGTTGCGCGGCCGCCCCCGACGCGGCAAGCGCGGCGGAGAGAAGCTGGGCCGTTTACGGGCATGAACCGCACCGTTGCCAATATCCGCGAACGACCGGCTCAAGCCGCAACGACAACGACAACATCTCCTTCCACGCCCACGATATCACGGCACGCATCCCGGCGGCTGAAAGATGACAGGGACGGCGGACGGGGCGGTGGTAGCAGCAGCCCCAGCAGAGACGGTGGTAAGAAACCGTTCAAGGCGCTTCGCATGCAACAGTCCCTGGCGACGATCGGCTACGGCCAGCGGACGCAAATCAGGTCACGCATGGCGGAGCTTGACCAATTCGACCAGTTTAAGCTGCTGCCATCGCTGCAGACGGCGATCCAGTCGGACGCACTCCGGGGTATGGTGGATGTGAAGCCGACGCCCATCCAGCGGCTCGCAATCCCGATGCTGCTGGGACAGGTGGTGGACCGGCGGCAGTCGCGGCAAGTGGCACCAGGCGGCGTCCGTGAGTTCTTGCTGGCCGCAGAGACGGGGTCCGGCAAGACACTGGCGTACCTGCTGCCGGCAGTGGACGCGCTGAAGCGGGCAGAGGCAGAGGACGAGGAGATCATAGCGTACAAGAAGCGGCTGGCGGACGAGAAGGAGCGGCGCGCGGCGACCAACTACCGCGGCTCGACGGCGTTTGAGCCGCATCCGACGACGGCGCGGCCGCGCGTGGTTGTTCTCGTGCCGTCGGCGGAGCTTGTCGGGCAGGTGGGCGCCGTGGCCAAGGCGCTGTCGCACGAGGTCAAGTTCCGCACGGAGCTGCTGTCGGCCAACGTGTCGCCCAAGGCCATGGAGCGCAACCTGCACTCGCCGTCGGGCATTGACGTGGTGGTGGCGACGCCGCACCTGCTGGCATCGATTGCCGACGCCGAGCCCAACGTGCTGTCGCGCGTGACCCACTTGATCATCGACGAGGCGGACTCGTTACTCGATCGCAGTTTCTCGCCGGCGACGACAGCCATCGTGGAGCGGGCGCGCCCGTCGCTCCAGCAGCTCATCTTGTGCTCGGCCACGATCCCGCGGCGCCTCGACACGTATCTGGCCAACCACTTCCCCAGCATGCAGCGGATCACGACGCCCAACCTGCATGCGATCCCGCGGCGTGTCCAGCTGGGTGTCATTGACGTGACCAAGGAGCCGTACCGCAACAACAAGAACCTGGCGTGCGCGGACGCGATCTGGTCGATTGGCAAGGATGTGTCGGCGCCCGCATCCGCCCACGACGGGCCGGATGGCGCCCGCGGCGACGGCGAGTCGGACGTCAAGCGGATCATGGTGTTTGTCAACGAGCGCGAGAAGACGCAAGAGGTGGCCGAGTTTCTGCGCGGCAAGGGCATCGACGCCGTGGCGCTGCACCGCGACACATCCGAGTCGCGGCACACGGACATGCTGGCGCTGTTTACAGCGGCGGGGCCACTCAAGGCGGCCGCCCTTCCTGCTGCACAGGCACCCGTCCCCACCCCGACGATGGGTGGCCGCTCGCTGGCCAACACCAAGGTGATTGTGGCGACGGACCTGGCCTCGCGCGGCATCGACACCCTGGGCGTGCGGCATGTGGTGCTCTACGACGTGCCGCACACGACGATTGACTTTATCCACCGTCTGGGCCGTGCCGGCCGCATGGGCCGGCGTGGTCGGGGCATCGTGCTGGTGGGCAAGGACGACCGGCGGGACATTGTGGCCGAGGTGCGCGAGAGCATGTACATGGGCCAAGCGCTTGTGTGAACGAGGAGGAACTATGCACATCTCTTTTGCTTCTCTTTTGCTTCTGTGCACCCCACTATTGGTGAATGGCCATACACATTGTATCATATTTGCATCGCGGGCATGTGTCCTTTGTATTTTGTACTGTATTGTCTGTTCAAACATAGCTTGCATTGGCGACTTTCACAACAAGAGTAGATTCGAATCTTCAAATAATACCCTTCCACTCGTCTCAACCATTGCGGCGCTGTTCTTTGTCTCCATGCCGATTTCCGTAGCCCACATTCCGGATCAGGTACTGGTCCCTGGGGCTTTCTTGCACTACTTTTTTCTAAACGCGGGCTCCACCGCGTCGGTGCCGATGCGCAAAATAGTTTGTGTAAGTCGACCAACAAAACCTCAAAATCCGGACTTATCCTTCTGTGAAGGCTCTAACCCCGTGGCAATCTCCACCTTCATTGCGCAACAAGAGCGCGCGAAGAGGGGCAAAAGCTCATTTTTCACTTTGCTCGCCTGCCGCATGGCAAAACGCCAAGTGCATTTGCTTGGTCTTGGGGTGGAGATTTCTTTCTCCCGACCTGTGCGAACTGGCCGGACTGCGACGCTGTGGTGTAGCCGTGATATGACCGCCGGCGCATCGAGCGGCCAGTTTTGTGCGGTCCGTTTTGTTTGCGGACCCTCTGGTCGCTCCCCTGTCCTGCTGTATTTACCGGCGATACACAAGCGGCATGTATTTGGGCCCCTGTTTTTTGTAGACGTGCAAAATCAATTGCGATATAAAATCGACGTGTTTGATGGCCCTTAAATACAGGTTCCTCGTCCCGCTGTCGATTCCCCTACTCTCGCTTCCCCCCCATTGCACCATTGACAACCTCGCTCGTCCCTTCTTGGCATACACATCCAGTCTAGCCCTCTCCATATTCTGCCCATCTATTCCACCACTGTTTGCCTCTTCCACCAACTCCCATCCTTCGCAATGGCCAGCCACGCTTGCGCTCAGCGTCCTCCGATCACCGTCGACTACACTCCCCAGGGCCGCCATGAGACCCTCGGCGGTCTGAAGACGTGTACGTATCGCCCATTGGCAAGAGAGGTTGTTTCGGACAGATTGTTATAGGATCCAGCTAATCACACCTCGCCTCAACTTGTAGACATTGTCGGCCCCGATGACGCAACAAAGGCCATCGTCGTCGTCTACGACATCTTTGGCGTCTGGCCCCAGACTGTCCAGGGCGTCGACCTCCTGTCCTCCATCACCGGCGCCCTTGTCCTCCTCCCCGACTTCTTCGAAGGCGACGGCGCCAAGCCCGAGTGGTTTCCCGCCAATACCCCCGAAAAGCAAAAGGTTCTCGGTGATTTCTTTGCCACCAAGGCCGACTTCGGCAACGCCGTCAAGGCCGTCCTCAACGTGCGCAAGGATCTCGCCACCCGCTACCCGGCCGTCGACGACCACGTCGGCATTTTTGGTCTCTGCTGGGGCGGCAAGGTTGGTGTGTTGGCCACGGGCGCCGACAACGAGGGCGCCGGCCGTCGCTTCACCGTCAGCGGCACTGCTCACCCTGGGTATGTTACGGTCCACTCGCTGCGCTCACTTTCTGCTGTCCTCGCTCGCTTCGCTCGTTCGCTGTTGGCCGTTTATCTCTTGCTGACTGCTTGACAGCCGCCTCGACGCCAAAGACGCCGAGCCCCTCACCGCTCCTCACATCCTCCTCGCCTCCAAAGACGAAGACGCAGCTGTCGTCGCCGAGTACAAGAAGATCCTCGCCCAGCCCGGCAAGTTCGGCGAAGTCGACACCTACCCCAACATGTTCCACGGCTGGATGGGCGCCCGCTCCAAGCTCGACGACGCCGAGAACGCCAAGGAGTATGTCCGCGGCTACGAGCAGACCGCTGCTTTTTTCAACGCGCACCTGTAAGCCAGTGCGTGTATAGTTTGGTTTGTCGGTGCTTGTTCTGTTATCCACGGAAGGTTGTATGACGTAGTTGGCGACAGTAGAATGAGTTAAACAAAAGAAATGAACAGCGGAAATGCGAATGAAATTGAAATATGAATTGGTTAGCAAAACACGAGTAAGGTCCTTCGCAATTAAAATTACCGCCCTGTATGCGATCGGGGACAATGCCGAGACGGTCAGATTTGTTGCAACTCAAAAATCCTACGAAAAAAGAGCTCTTATCGATAAGCCGCCAGCACGTAGCCAACCAAGTCTGCGCTAAATAAGCTGCTTTGGTTCCGTCCCCAGGTCCAGACCACCACTCCTACGACCATAACGCATAACGCTGTCGCCGCCTCGTACCCAACCGTTTCGACGACATCCCTCTCTTTTCCCTCGCGTCCCTCTCTTTCGTCCTCGCCCATCATGAGCCAGCCGATGAAGATCGGGCTCAACCTGTCCAAGAAACCTGGAGTCGCAAAACCGGGCGCAACAGCAAAACGACCTGCGATCTTTGGTGGCGGCGACAATGACGGTGATTCCGACGACGGCGGTGGCGGCGGCGTGTTTGGGCGCAAGAAGAACGGCAGCAACAAAAGCAACACGAAACCGGACGACGGACCTGTTGCCGTAGCGATCACCGAGCTGGGCGACGACTTTCTATCGGGCACGGCGCCACGAGACACAGACGACCGCGACGACGCGAAAAAGAAACTGGCACACCGAAAAGGCCAACCGCCTCCATCACAGCCGCCGCCGAGCAAGTACAAAAATGCCACCGTCGATGGTGATGGTGACGGCGACACGACAAGGTCCCGCTTTGGCAGCGACCTGGCGAGTGCGCTGACCGCGCGAAAACACCGCGAAGCCGCCGAGGCGCTCGACCCGTCCATATACGATTACGATGCGACGTATGATGCGTTCAAGGCGGGCACGAACAAGTCTAAGACAAGGGGGGATTCTGAGGACGGCGAGACGCCGCGCAAACCACAGTACATGAGCAACATTCGCAAAATGGCCGAGGTCCGCGAGCGCGACCGCCGCGTCGCCGAGGACAAGAAGATGCAACGCGAGCGGGCAGCCGAGGGCGACGCCTTTGACGACAAGGAGACGTTTGTTACGGAGGCATACAAGCAGCAGCAGGAGGAGAACAAGAGACTGGAAGAGGCGGAACGGAAACGCGAAGAGGCGGAGGCGGCCAAGGCGGCGGAGACGGGCGGCATGACGGGGTTTTACAAGAAGCTGCTGGAGCGGGATGAGGAGCGACAGGCGGCCATCCAGGAGTCCCTGAGCGCTGCGACAGCAGCACGGAAAAGCGGGGAGGACAGCGGTGGTGCAGACGAGGTTGGGAACGAGACAGAGGAGGCTGACTCGTCCACCGCACGCGCGCGCGCAATCAATGCGCATGGCGGGCATGTTGCCGTCAACGACGAGGGCGAGGTCGTCGACAAGCGGCAGCTGCTGCATGGAGGCCTCAACATCAGCGCGCGGAAGCGGTCCGAAATCGAACGCCAGAAAGAACGAGATGCGCGCGACCGCGAACGCGACGGAAATCGCGTCCGAGACCGCGACCGCGACGCATACGCCAACCGCAACAGCGAGGGCGTCTTTGCCGGCAGCAAACAGGCCATGCGCGACCGGCAATCGCGCATGCTGGCCTCGCAATACGAGCAGGTGCTCAAGCGCTCGCGCGACGAGGGGGACGAGCAAACGAAAGCCGCACAAGAAGCGGCCAAGTCGCGCAAGACGACGGCGGACATCTCCAGTGCCAAAGAGCGCTATCTGGCGAGAAAGCGCGCCGAGGCCGAGGCCAAGAAGGCGGGCGGTGAGCCGTGAGGGCGAATCACTCTGGACTTCCGTGATCAGTCTCTTTCCGGCGTTGGTCTTCATTTATTGGCGTTTTTAACTTGTTTTGATATGTATGTATGTATGTATGATGAATATATGCCGTCCTAACTACGGGGCTTTTCTTGGATCACCCGTTACTGGCAATAAAAAGTGGCGAGGTTCTCTCGTCGGCGAAGCTTCATTTCCCCCCTATCCATATGCCGTCCTCCGTTTTTGACATGTTGGTACAATGTGCCTTCGTGGCTTCCAGATGCATGACGTCGTTTCGCTTTTCTATGCTTGTGCTTTCCTTACGAGGGCACGCGACCCTCTCCTCGTCTCCTCTGTAGACTCTTCCGCTCACTTCCCTCAGTTGTTGTTGCCCATTTCCTGTTGTAACCGGCGGACGTACGCAGCGTTGACGTTGTTCCAGGCCGCAATGTACTTCTCCATGCACTGGCTGACGCACTTTTGCTCGCCTGAGCTGAGCGACGAGCCGGGCTTGGGGACGCAGCTGTCGAAGCAGTGCTGGTTCATGTTCTGTCCAAGTCAGTCTTGTGTCTCCTACTGTTGTACACCGCACGCCATCCACCCACCTCCATCAATGTCCGCGCATTGGCGCTGTTGGCCTCCTGCAGAATCTGCTGCATGATGGACTTTTTCACCGTCTCGTTATCCATATTGTCGGTGCTAGGAGAGGCCGGGGGGAGGGGAAGCGGGAGAATTGAAAGGAGTATCAGTGGACCTAGAGAGTTTGTATGTTTTTTAGCCGAAGTTGCGCGTGTGGTCGTCGAAAGGTCGTCGCAAAGTCCGGCGGTATTACGACGGAGTAATACCTCGTACAATGCAATGAAAGAAAAGCCCGTGAGAATTTGCTGGACTAGAGCCTTTACAAAAAAAATGGGGCCGCAGCCCTGTTCCTTATCTTATCGGTTCGACATCTGCGCCGCCCGGCGAAGCTTGACTGGCTTGTTTTTACGGGGTAAAGGTGCCCTGTATTGGACTAGCCGCGCCACGAGCACAGACCCCTGAAAGGATGTGTGGGTTTTAGAGTTTACCACAGTCCAGCCTACCAGCAGCTCCCCAAGGTTACGCCAAAACGCCCAAAAAGCTACCCAAACGAAGAGGCCAGCTTACCATCTCCACCGCCACAGCATGACACGCATGCTCACACACTCCCTCCTTCCTACTCCTAACTACTCCTTGGTCTTGCTTTCTGGCATGTGTGCAGTAGGCAAAAACACGATTTTCGTAACGACTGCATTTTTAATTCTTTTCCTACCAGCCTCCCTTTCTTTTCATTTTCGATCGAGACGAACCCGGCGTGTGACCTTCTTTGTTTTCTACGACTCGGCCCCCTCTACCCTTGCATGATCGGCCATTGAACGCACCTTTGCCAACGCGACGACCTCCTCGCCTCCCTCCCTGGGCCTCCCTCGAAGCTCGAAGCCTTTTCGATTGACGAACGCCAGCTTCAGTCGACACACGCGCGCACGTCTTCGACGCCGTTTCTTTGACCGTTCCAGCCTTTTCGACAACAGCCAAGCCTTGTTTCGCTACCGAATTACCTTACACCACTTTCTCTGCTGCCACAGAGGCATCGCGGGCACGATGCGCATCTCCAACCTGCTATCATGGGGTCTCGCCGCTGTGGTCGCGTGGGCGGCCGACGTGGACGATGACATCAAGAGCATCAGTGTATGTTGCCCCTGGTTGTTCCGTGAGACAGTGCTGGCTTTCTTTGTCCGCGCGCAACTGCTAACCCGTTTTCTCTGTCTCGTAGCTTCGGACACATTCCCTCAGCCAGGTACGCACAAGCTCGAAAACGAATTGATAGAGGAAGATATGCACGACGACAGACGAAAGGGAGCTTGTTGGGGGAGGAAGAGTGTTCGGACAGCTCAGGCAGCTTAGACAGTTCGGTCAGCACAGACAGCTAACATGCCCACGTGAACATCTAGCCGTATCTCGATTCGGACATGCAGAGCCGGTGGTACGATTTTGGCGGCGACACCGTGATCCGGACAGACCAGTACATCCGCTTAACGGCAGACCGCCCGTCCCAGATGGGCTGGATCTTCTCGCGCGTGCCGCTGACCGCGACCAACTGGCAGATCGAGGTCGAGTTCAAGGTCCACGGCACGAACACCTTGTTTGGCGACGGCTTCGCCATGTGGCTCACCAAGGAACGTGGCCAGCAGGGCCCCGTCTTTGGCAGCGTCGACAAGTTCGAGGGTCTGGGCATCTTCTTCGACACCTACAAGAACAACCGCCCCGGCGTCGTCTTCCCCTTTGTTATGGCCATGGTCGGCGACGGCAGGACCCCCTACGACAAGGACGCTGACGGGAAGGCCAACGAGCTGGCCGGCTGCTCGGCGCGCGGCATCCGCGGCGCCAACATCCCCACCTTGTTCCGCCTCACCTACTTCCAGGACAAGTCGCTCAAGCTCGAGCTGCAGTACAAGAACGAGGGCGAGTGGACCCTGTGCTTTGAGACCAGCGATCCTCCGACCCTGCCGCCCGCGACCTACCTCGGCTTCTCGGCGGAGACGGGTGAGCTCAGCGACAACCACGACCTTATCTCGGTGGCCGTCAGCAGCCTGTACGGCCCGTCTTCGGGCGAGAAGACGACACCCGGCAACAAAGGTGGCTCCGGCGGCCACCGTCTCGGCAGCTCGAGCAAAGCCAAGAAGAGCGGTGGCTGGCTATGGTTCTTCACCAAGATCATCCTTTTTGTCCTCGCTGTTGGCGGCGGCTATGTCGGCTACACCGCATGGCGGACGAACAAGCGGTCGCACAGATTCTAAGGCAGTTTCAGAGAAGGAGAGAGTCTGTAAGAGAGAGCGAGAGAGATAGAAGGAGGGCGAAGGCTGTGGTTGGGTGAAGAAGCAATGCATGCGTTACGACACAGAACCGACCTGAAGGAAGCGGCACTCAAAAGCACGCCACACGAAACACTTATCATCACAACAACCTCGACACAACAAACCCTTACCCCCCAAAACGCCCAAAACGCAATAAAAGCACAAAAATGGGCATGCTCTGCCTGGGGTTGCACACCAGAAGGGTCTTCGTTGAGTTCGTAACCAGCACATATATATACACACTCTGCAATTATATTTTCTTTATCGTTGATTCATCCATTGCATGTCATTCATCTCATTTTACGTCTACCGCGTCAAATCCGATCTACGAGGATAGCACGTGGCTCCTACAGCCGCCCAGTGTGGTTTTTTTCATCTGAAAATATGCCACATGCTTATTGGTGCTGCTTTGTGTGACATACAACATCAAGCTCCATATTCTGCGGTAGCGGCGTTATAATAGCTCAATATAAGCTATCGGCGCTTTAACACTTGGACTTTAAGAGTTGAAACGCGACGTATCTTCGTTCGTCTTCCAGCAACCCCAGAGACGAAAGCGTCAAAGGGGTCATGGAAGCGCTTGGGCTTCCTCTCGCCGAGGCCGTTTGATTGACCTACCTCTCGTTGGCAATCACTCCTCTCTTACCGCGCTCCGCAGCTCGTATTATCCAGCGCCGCATGTCAATTACGCCGCACAAGCTATCACTGCATGATCAGCAAAGGCAGAGTTTTTTATTTTCGAGTACCTCCGGTCGTCACAGACACTGTGGTCGCCCTCCAACGCCCATTGCGCCTTCTCCGGTACTTGAAAGGACGCATGCAGTCAGAATTGCCATTGCCAGCCGCCGTCCAACCTCGTTTGGTTGGGGCAGGGACCTTGTTCGCTCTCCCCCCCACTACCTCTCCCTTGCCTTATTTGCCTTACAACCGGGTTCTTGTTGCTCCTTCCCCGTCTTTCTCGACTACTACTATTCAATACCGCATCTCTTCTGTGCTTCCATTGATTGGGCCGGACGCTCTTACTTTTGAGCTCACCCCCGGCTCCTTCCCTGTAGCCAGTTCTAGTTCCGCTCTTTCCTCGAGACCAAGGATTGCCCTGTAGATGCAGGTAATTGGCGCTAAGCAGAGAAGGAACAGCCAACCAGGCCAAACTCGGCGTCGTTGCACTCCGTAGCACCTGCCGCTCGGATTTCTGCTCGCACACTTCATGCGCACACCCATCACATCCCTCCTTGAATATCGCCAAATCAGCACATCTCGCTGGTGACTCTCCGCACCAATCTCGCCTCGCTTCCGTTTTCCCTTTCAGCTTAGCACTTAACAGCCTGTGTTGTGCTGTCCTCGAAGCACATCGACAAGTATTCCTCCTCGATGGACAGGTCGCCGTCTGGATATAGACCGGTTCTCGTCAAACGCAATTGAACTTTTGGGTGCCTTTTTGTTTGCAGCCTAACTGTATTATTCTGTCTATTTTGTCCCTTGATCCTCCTCTCTTTGTTGTCTTTCTCCCTTTCCACATTCTCTCAGTCTCCCCCACTCCTCCTCCACCCCGCCACCGCCGCTTGCTGCCAGGAAAGACGCCAGAGCCAGCCGGCAGCTTGCAGCAAGCAAAGACACCATCCATCGCCCCGTTTCCCCTTCGAGTCCTTCTCTTCAGCTGCGGATTATGAAGCTCATAATCTAGCCTCACCTTTGCGTTGTATGGCATGTTTCGGGTTTGACTTGCGCATGTCTCTACTCGGTATGTCGTGACTTGCCTTCTCAAGTCCTGGTCCAAAACAGTATCCCGATCCCCGATCAACCTAGCACTTGTGACTGGCCGTCTGCCTCGTTTATGTCGCTCCACCTGGCAGCGCCTTTCCCTGTTGGACCTGGGCTTGTTTCTGATGCGACTACAAAACGCTGACCTTTGCTTGAGTACGAAGTACTCATCCTGATTGGCAGCTTCTCGCCAGAAATAGCGACAGCAACAAAAGGAACAAAACCGCCCGACGGCGGCACCCTGTCTTGTCACCTCTTCATTCTCTTTCTATTTCACATTCTCTGTCTATCTGTTACCTGAAGGTTTTTTTTAAATCATCACACCCAATACTCTCGCCATCATTTTCTTTCCAATTGCTGTTGTTTCTGAGGTAGGTTCCCTTGGCCCTTGTAGTGAAAGCCGCATCTCTCATACTAAGCAACCGTTCCGCCATCACAGTCGTGCCTTGCCCCTCACCACAGCTTTTTCCGAGTTCAAAGGATTCGACAACCCCACGACTCACCTGGCAAAACCACTGTAAGGAAGCACTGGGGAAGCTGGAAACACTGCATCTCCGTCCCTTTCCTAGCCAGTCACCATTCTCAGATCGTTTGTTCTAGTATCAACTTTGACATTAACCGTCAAGACAGCTCGCCCTTTTGGCTTCTCAATTCCATCATCTTACGTAGCTCAATCGAAGCTACCGCTCTTTGCCTCTGCGACTTAACGTGCCTACGTTTGGCCCGAAGAAAATAGGTTTACTGTACATCCTAGCTTCCACCCCACCAAAGCCGGCGAATATCCCAGCATCTCGCTTTTTGGACAGCATCTTCCTTTTTCCTCTCCCCCCCCCCCCAATCCATTGTTCGGCCCATTGAGCCTGCGCCGCTTGTCGATTCGTTTTATCTTTGCCTTCCGACAGGCAATTCGATACACTTTTGCGCACAGGTGCATATCCGCATGTTCGGCCTCTAAAGTAAGTGGCCCGCCTACCAAGAGCTGAGAAACAAAAGACAGAGAGTGAGACATCGAAGAGGGGGGGACCTTCAAAAGATACGAAAGAAGCTCCCTACTGTGATCGGAACCCGAGGCACGAATCCAGTCTAGTCTTTGCAGTTCGCTGACTTGACAGATCGACCATTGTGCCTGCATCATTTCTCCATTTTCGCAAACTGCCGCATTCTACCATCATCACACCTTCGTCCTCCAGCTTCCTTTCCTCAACCTCTTTTTTCGGTTCTCGACTTGGCTGCTTTTCTCTCTCGTCGCTTCCAAGCCAGTTGCTTTCGGAGTACATCACTCTGACGAACTGTAACGATCCAGTACCTCCACGGAGTACACATACAACAAGAGGCGCAGTTTGGAATGAACACGACTGCTAAAACTCTCAGCCAAACCAACTTCGGTCGCTCTCCAACCATCCAAGCTTGCCTTCTCAAAAAAGCAAACTAGCTAACGACCGCATTGCCGTATTTGTGCAAAGTCCGCAATTGTCGTCGAGACGCCTACTCGCCGAATCTAAGCTTTGCGGTACGAGCTCGACCTTCGCCTGTACCCCAGCTTTCAAGCTATCCTTCTTCATGCCGAGCTTAGGATTCCTCAAGAAAAAGCGCACCAGGGACGCCAATCCAGACTCAACATCCGGAAGTCAACCGACAAGCCCAGTCACGCCAACTGCAACAAAGACATTCGAGCAAGCTTTTCAACAGCCCTCAAATTCCATCGCGTCGGTCGCCTCCGCTGCCTCGACAACAACACAACCCATTGCGGCCGCTACCACCGGGTCACAATCTAGTCAGCAGAGACTGCACCCGGAGAGCGCACCGGCCTCCGTCTCAACAGCCAAGGGCTCCGCACCAGCTCCGGCTCTAGTGCCGACTCCCGCTGCGCCAACGATGGACTCGACACAGCAGCACCAAGCCCAAAACCTGGTACCTGTGAACCCGCCAATGTCAACACCGTCGCCTGGCACCGAGGTCCCGAATTTGCCGTCCATCTCGAACCTGATCAACCCTTCCCACAATGGTCAGGCAGCTCAGCAGACCTACCAGCAAGGTCCAACAAACCCGCCATCCTATTCTGCGGTCCCGACGGCCACGGTCGATTCCCAGACGCCGGCCCAGGTCCCACAGAAGCTGCCTCAGGCCCAGCAACAGCAGCAGCAAGTTCAACAAGCGGCATTGCATCCTCACCCTGGACAACCCGTCAACCTTCAGCAGCTTGCGGTCGACCTGCCTCGGGTGACCAAGGGCAAATACTCTCTGGCCGACTTTAACATCTTACGCACACTCGGTACCGGTAGTTTCGGGCGTGTCCACTTGGTCCAGTCGAGGCACAACCAACGGTTCTATGCTGTCAAGGTCCTGAAGAAGGCCCAGGTCGTCCGGATGAAGCAGGTGGAGCACACGAACGACGAAAGGCGCATGCTTGCCCAGGTCAAGAACCCTTTCCTGATCACACTCTGGGGCACGTTCCAGGATGCGAGAAGTTTGTACATGGTCATGGACTTTGTCGAAGGCGGTGAGCTGTTCTCACTACTACGAAAATCTGCTGTAAGTCTCTTCAGACAAGGTGCATGGTGGTGGTACGAAGACGAGCAGATTAATATAGGTTGCTAACGACATTGACTTCGCGGTCAACAGCGCTTCCCAAACCCTGTTGCCAAGTTCTACGCAGCAGAAGTCACCCTGGCATTGGAGTACCTCCATTCACGCAACATCATCTACCGTGACTTGAAGCCAGAAAATTTGCTTCTCGACCACCACGGCCATCTCAAGATTACCGACTTCGGCTTCGCTAAGCGCGTTCCGGACAAGACATGGACACTTTGCGGCACGCCAGATTACCTCGCCCCAGAAGTCGTGTCCAACAAGGGTTATAACAAATCAGTTGATTGGTGAGTGGTGTTTCTCATTTATTTTGCTTGGCTTGCTTGACAACCGCGAAATATTGCGAAATATGTATAGTAAGGAGTAAATTTTAACGTTATAGGTGGTCATTGGGTATCCTCATTTATGAAATGCTCTGCGGATACACACCATTCTGGGATAGCGGCAGCCCGATGAAGATTTACGAAAACATTCTCAAGGGCAAGGTGAAGTACCCGGCGTACGTGCACCCCGATGCCCAGGATCTGCTTGAGCGCTTGATCACGCCGGACCTGACCAAGCGGCTGGGCAACCTGTACGGAGGTCCGGAGGATGTCAAGAAGCACGCGTGGTTTGCCGAAGTCACCTGGGACCGCCTGGCCCGCAAAGATATCGATGCCCCGTACACGCCGCCAGTCAAGGTCGGTGCCGGTGATGCCAGCCAGTTCGATCGCTACCCTGAGGAGACCGAACGCTACGGTCAAGCCGGAAACGACGAGTAAGCCATACCAGACATTGCGGATTTGTTTCCATTCGCTCTCAATTCTTCAGCATATACTGACCTACAATCCAGATACGGCCACCTTTTTGAAGACTTCTAGATACAATCTTGTAGCTTCAAGATAACAGGCGTTTTTGGACATAAAGACCACATCGCCCATGCGGCACCGTAGCAAACCGTCCAGCATCATTTATTCTGGCACTGCGATTTCATACGTTTTTTTTTTTTTTGGCAAAAATATTTTATTTCTCCTTGGATAGGTTTTGTCT